>JAODAL010035257.1:0-43162 GCA_025379985.1 Phyllomedusa bahiana | reverse complement strand
CTTTTACCCAAAATGCCAGGACCACATTTGGGATACCCTTGAAAACGGCAGAAAATGGGGAAATTCAATTTTAAAGTTGTTTTTCCCCTGACACTTTACCGTATTTTTGTGAACAAGTAAAAATTTTTAAAAATTGAAAAAAAAAAGTAAAATTTTAAAATTTTCACTTCCATTTGCTTTAATTCCTGTGAAACCCCTAATGGGTTAAAAAATTCCTAATCGGTTTTGAATTTTTAAGGGGGTGTAGTTTTTTAGATGGGGGGCTTTTAGGGGGGTATCTAAAACCCAATCAAAATAGTTAAAACTGGAGGGTTTCTCTAAAAAATGTGTATTGAAAATTTTTGTTAAAATTTTTAAAAATTTACTCTAAATTTCTAACCCCCCCTAAGTCGTAAAAAAAAAAAAGACATTTAAAAAAAATGTGCAAAACTACAGCAACCCATAGGGTTAGATCCAGTTTAAATATTTTGAGGGAATAACTACTGTCTTAAATGCAAAAATTTTTTTGAATTAAAAAAGGGGTAAATTTTTCAAATTTTTCACGATTTTTTGATATTTTTCACAAAAAAACAAACATTTTTGGCCAAAATTTTTTACTTTTTAAAAGCACAATGTGTCACGGGGGAAAAAAATCTTGAATAATGGATAGGTTAAAGTGTCAAAAATTTATTCCCCACTAAAGTAAAACCATGACAAATTTAAAAAATGGGGTCTGTCAAGAGGCCAAAACTGGCTCCGGCGGAAAGGGGTTTTAATGAGGAAGGGAAGATGCCAGGGTTAAATGATAGTTTTGAAGAGATGAGTGAGGACTGGGATGATAACGCACTAAGGTCAGGGATGGGGAGATGGATGGGTCAAATAAGGTGGGTGAGGTTCGATTTGGACATAGGAGAGGAGATTTTTGGTTGGAGTGCCCGGGGTTGAAGCGAGTTAAAAGGGAATAGTAGGGGCGGGGACAGGCGGGGGGTGGGGGGGACACCGCGGAAATAGAGGTAGGCTGAGGGGACTGTGGGGGAATTTTTGTCTGATGAATTTTTTTATTTATGGAAGTGATTTGCAAAATCATCTCTGGAGAAGAGAGGGGGGGAGGGGGTGTTGGGGGACGCAGGAGGAGTTGAAGGTGTTAAAAAGTTGTCGGGGGTTGGGGGGACGGGGGATTGAGGTGGTGAAAAGTCTGTTTGGCTGAGGGGGGTTAGGATTTAAATTGTCAGTGATTCTTATATGAGGTGATGTCAAGGTGGAGCGGGTTTTTTTCCAGGGGCGTTCGGAAACCCGGGAAAGCTGCCTCGCTTTTTGGTGGAGTTTGGGGGTGCCAGGATTGTCTTTTTCATTTTGCGGGTTCTGTTGTGTGTGAGGGGGGGCCCGCATCGAGAATAAAAATGTTTGGTTGTTGTGAATGTGGTGGCTGCGCTGGATCAAAAGTGGGGAAATGGTAGAGAGGGGAGCAAAGATCTGAGAGAGTGCAAGGGTTGAGGTTTTGTATTTTCCTGCGTGGGTTTCTAGATTTGGTGCGGGGGCAGGGTGGGGGTGGTGATAGGAAAAGGGGGACGATTGTGGTCAGGATAGGGAGAGGAGAGTTTGGAGGGTTTGATAGGGGGCGGGGGGTGAAAAATAGGGCCAGTGTGTGTCTTCTGTGTGGGGGGCTCAGAGGTCCCCTGGGGAGGCCAAAGGGAAAAGGAAGTAAGGAGTTTGTTAGTAGTATGGGGGTATCGATTGGGAAAGTTTAAAATCTCCCCTGAAATAGTGGGGTGTCGGTGGAAGGAAGTGGAGGGGCCGGAGCCCCAAGTGGTCAAGGGAATGGTGGCAGGGCCCCGGGGGAAAGATAAATAAAAAGCACTTGGAGGTTGGGGGGGAGTAGATGGGACAAATGCAACCCCCGAAGGAGGGGAGGGTGGGGGAAGGTTTCTGGTGGAATAGAGAGAAAGGAAAGGTACTGACAAAAAAGGCCCACACCCCCCCCTGTTTTTCTGCCCGAGCGGGGGGTGGGTAAACTGGGCCCCACCATAGGAGAGTGCAGCGGGGGGTTTTTGTCAGAGGGGGTAGCCAATTTCTTTTTTCCAAAAGGAAGGGAGATTGCGTGAGGTGAAGAGGTCGTGGATGAAGGGAAAACTTGTTGCACACTGAAGTGCATTCCAGAGGGCACCCGACATGGGGTTTGGGTGCTGGGGGTGAGGGGGTGGTTTTGGGTTTGTGTGGTTTATAAAGGTGTGCTGCTTGTCTGTAAGAGATGCCAAGCCACAGTGGGGATGCCTAAGGGGGCCCGGGGGTTTGGGGATATGTCCCGGGGCGAGGAGAACAGGTAGAGAGTGAGGGGGGATGTGTGTGGGATAGAGAAAAAAAAGGTGGGGTTTTGGGGGGTTTTTTGAGGAAGGTCTAATGTTGTGCCCGAGGTGAAAGTAGAGGCAGGTGAGGGAAAAAAGGGGAAGGAATCCCTTGCCAGCGGGGTTTTGAGGGGAGACAAAGGAGTTTGTTGATGAGGCAGGCAGTGATATTGGGGCAGAGGTGCAATTGGGTTTTGTTTGAGTGAGGAGCGGGAAGGGTCTTGGTCCCTTCTGGTTTCAATGCTGGTATTAAGCTGCATATAGAAAATTTAAGGGATTGTACTTAAGGATGTTGCACGATGCAAAAGTCATGAGGGGGAAGGACTAACCCCCTCCCCTATAAATTATATTCCCAGGTAGGTAGAAAGCCCTAAGTAGGTAGGAAAATTTTTTCAAGGCCCAGGTAACTAGACAGGCCCCATTTAGGTAGATAGACCCCCCTTATAACTTTGGGCCGGGCCCCCCGGGAGGTTTGGGGGTACCTAGCCCCGGGGTGGGTAGGTAAACACCCCCCCCGTTAAGCAGGTCCCCGTTAGGCAAGTTGATAGGTTCAGCTTTGGTTGGTGGACCCCCCGTTAGGTAGGCGAGGTAGGGGGTTGCTCCCCCGTTAGGTAAGGGAGGGTTTTAGGGCCCCCTTTATTAGGCTGCAAGCGTTAGGGGCCCCCTTTAAGTAGTATACAGGTAGTAAGGGCTTCCCTTGTAGGATAGAGGCAGTTAGCTCTTCCCTTAGGTAGTATACAGGCAGTTAGGGCTTCCCTTGGGTAGTATACAGGCAGTTAGGGGTGTCCTTTAGGTAGTATACAGGCAGTTAGGGCCTCCCTTAGTTTTGGGGAACAGACAGATCGGGGTCCCCTTTAGGTAGTTTACAGGCAGTTAGGGGTCTCCTTTAGGTATATCAGGCAGATGGACCCCCTTTTAGGTGTATACAGGTGTTAGGGGCCCCTTTAGAGTGTACAGTAAGTCAGGGCCCCCTTTAGCTAGTGTGGAGGTAGTCAGGGCCCCCTTTAGCAAGTTTGTAGGTATTCAGGGCCCCCTTTATTTTTAGGTAGTCAGGGTCCCCTTTTCTTTTTAGGTAGTCAGGGCCCCCTTTAGCTAGAGTGTAGGTGTGGGCCCGTTTTTTTTTTTTGGGTAGACCCCCCTTTATTTTTAGGTGTCAGAGCCCCCTTTATTTTTCGGTAGTCAGGGCCCTCTTTAGCTAGATTGTAGGTAGTCAGGGCCCACTTTATTTTTGGTATCGACCCCCATTTATTTTTTTGGCATAGGGCTCGCAGTTAGGTAGTCAGGGCCCCCTTTAGGCAGCCAGGGCTCCCTTTAGGTAATCAGGGCTCCCTGTTAGGTAGTCAGAGGCCCTTGTTAGGTAGTCAGCGGCCCCTTTTAGATAGTCAGGGCTCCCTGTTGGGTAGTCGGGCTCCCTGTTAGGTAGCAGGGGCCCCCTTTTAGGAGTCAGAGCCCCTTTTTAATGTAGTGGGGGGCCCCGGGGTTGTCAGGGCTCCCACTGGGAGTCAGGCTTGGTTAGGTATTTAGGACCCCCTTTTAGGTAGTCGGGGCCCTTTTAGGTAGGGGCCCCCTGTTAAGTCGGGGGCCCCTTTTAGTATTTCAGGGCTCCCTATTAGGTAGTCAGGGTGTTTGGGGTAGTTGGGGCTCGCTGTTAGGATTCAGGGGCCCCTTTTAGGATCGGGGGCCCCTTTTGGGTAGTCAGGGCTCCCTGTTAGGTAGTCGGGCCCCTTTTTTATAGCGGGCCCCGTTAGGTGTCGGGGCCCCTTTTAGGTATTGGGGCCCCCTTTAGGTAGTCAGGGCCCCATTTTAGGTAGTCAGAGGACCCTTTTAGGTAGCGGGGCTCCCTGTTAGGATTAGGGTCCCTGTTAGGTAGTCAGTGACTTAGCCCCCATCCCGGGCCCTTCTCTGACGTTTTGGACGCGGGCCCCGGGGCGTTCAGTGACCAATGCGGCGGCCCGGGGGCTCCCCAGGCGGTTCGTCTGAAACCCGATAAAGTGTTTTACATTGAAAGCAATGTAAATTACACTGCACATTGTTAAATGCATGTTTGGGTCTGTTTGGGTCTGAAACACGGATCCAAACACGTATCTATAAATGTATGTAAACACGGACTCAACACGCAATGTGAACATACCCTCTTTTTCCACTGTGGTGACACTGCATTGAAAGTGATCACATTTTCCCACAGATCACAGCTGATTCCTGAAGTTCTCACCATGGGGACACTGTGTGATCAGTTTATTGTTAAGGGACTGTGTTAACAAGTAGGGATTATTCAAAGCAGACAAATACCCACACCCTAAATAATAATAATAATAGTAATTTAAAAAAAAAAACTTGTTAAACATTTACACATCCATTCTGTCCATAAGTCCATACATTGAAATGTTATTCAAAAGTATACATTCACAGACAAGAAAAAATATAATGGGGGTTGCAAATAGCGAAAAAATCACAGAAAAACCTATACAAAACCCACTCTAAAATATAACTTTTAATTATTAGCAATTAAAACTCAATTATCAATTTACAGATAACTTGATACAAAACAACCAAACTGGAAAATATTTACATACTAAACATCCTGAAGAGAAAAGAGTGAGTTGAGACCCCTTTTAAATCTCACAGCAATGGACCAATAAGCCAAAAAACACAAGTATAAATCTATCCTGGCACCTATAATTGTTCTATGACATAAAGTAGGGACATCGCTCCAAAAGGGGAGGCCCCACCTCCAGATGGCTCTCCCTACTACAATCCTAACATATTTACAACTACAGTCGTGGTCACCAGACACCTCTTCAAGGATAAATAGGATTAACCTAATAGATATTCAATAACTACACCACCTCAATAGCATAAGAAGAATGAAATGTCAGATTTCTCAAAATTTTTACGTTTTTAAAAATTTGTTGACTACCCGAGCTACGACCCGTGGTGTAGTGCTCCGATCGGGCCCGATCCTTGATGTCCCCGATGAACCCTCGCCTTTGAGAAAAGGGAAACGCGTGGGAATTATTTATAAGGACAATAAGAAATTTATTATCAGGTTATTTCTCATCAATCTAGTACTTTCTATCTAATATTGAATTTTTAAAGTACTTCAAAGTGCATTTCTGCTAGATGTCATTAACATGATTATCAGAGGCTCTTAGCGCACATTTGTAATTAAAACTTGGAGGGTCCATTCACTAACAACAAGGTGGCCTCAGTTCGGACGGGGACCTACTCTAAATCTTGGCATTTCCAGGGTGCTCTACTTTTCAGGCCATGAGGGTCCCAGTCACACTTTATTCTGATTCTAATATTATTATTATTATTAATAATAATAAATATTATCATGAAAAACAGCCAAAATGGATTGTTGGAGTGCAAGACTAAAACTGAGATAGTCACTCCCCTTTGCAAAAAAAAAAAAAAAACTGGTCAGCACGTCTCAAAATTGCAAAATAAATGGTGCAGGTGTCAGCTGACATGGACGTCAACAGGGATCGAGAGAGGGCAATTGACAGAGAGCATGAGGAACTGGTTGCCTTGGCTTTGATCTTGCAATCCACCGATCCATTTAAACTGTCTTAACCAGAACAGACTATAGTTGGGACCTTCATAACCTGAAAAGTTATAGGGGTCTAGAATGATACTGAGAGGTAAGATTTAAAGTAGGCTCCCGTCTGAACTGAGGCCTACTTGCTGTTGGTGGATGGACCTTTACGACTGAAAATGTGTACTAAGAGTCTAAGATTCATGTCACGAACAGCCTCTGTTTGTTGGCCATCGTGTCAGGACCCTCTGGCCGCGGTCTGACATGTGACTCAGTATATAACATATGCATGATGTTCCACACCCTCTAGTGGTACATAATGTTAGATGAATACCATTTCACAGACACCCCCTTAGGAAGTGCTGATTATTTTCCTTTTTTTTGGTCTCATCTATCAAGTCAGACTTTTGCACGCTGGTCCATATAGTTGTGTAACATTAAGTATTGAATATTCATTGCTATGTAATTTATATATTGTTGATTTGTTATGTACATTTTCTCTATATAGTCCATCTGGCTTTTCACATGTTACACGTTGTAATAATTCTCCATTTAATTTACAATGTTATATACAATCTCAGTGTGCTCATTGGGCTAATATTCGAGTCACTGTTATGAAGGTGAATGGTGAAGAATGCCGTCACCTTCCAGTTCAAACAAATCGGCAACGCGTTAACTGATTACCGAAAGGAGCACAAACCCATACTGAATTCCCTCACTATGTATTAAATTAGTGAGAGGTGTTTGTAATAACAAGGTAGCTGTTTTATACCCTACAAATTATTGCATGAATAAATACAATCTCGATGCATGTGAAGCCAGGTACACCCCAAGGTAAATACACAGTAAGCCAGATCTGTAAGAATATAAATCTGTCACGCCTTTTTTGTGTGGGGTAAGAATTTTCTACAAATGTATGATTTTTGCTCTGGTTCCCTATTTTTCACATAAAAAATGAAATGTTCAAAAGACTAGAAGCAAGAAAAAAAAGCTGACAGTAAAAGGCAGATACCGGTTAATATAATCCTACTCTGTGACGCTAATTCATCATTGCATGTATCTGTTCTATGTCTAATTAGCATCAAATTGCAAAATGTTAGTTTCTAACAATTTATTGCATAGATCTGCTTGAAAATTTCAGGATTTTAACTCTGGTTGCAAATTGTTCTGTCTTCTAGAGGTCTGTTTTGTAGCAGGGCAGGAGTGATGTCACGGGAAGAGGTGTATAATTGAGTGTCATCAGAGAAGAGATCGTACTGAAAGCCAAATCTGCTGATGGTTTGTGGAAAGAGGGCTGTGTAGAGTGAAAAGAGGAGAGGACCTAGAACCAATCCCTGACAAACCCCAACAGCAAGTGGAGAGGATGCAAAGCTTGCAAATGAGACACTGAAAGAGTAGTCAGAGAGGTAAGATGAGAACCAAGAGAGAGCGGTGTCCTGGAGGCCAATGGTGCTGAGCATGCTGAGGAGAAGTTGGTGATCCATGGTGTCAAACGCTGCAGAGAAATCCAGAAAAAGCAACAAAGAGTAGTGGATTATACAAGAGTAGACCAAGCGTTCCAGAAGTTTAGAGATTAAGGGCAGGTTAGAGACTTGGCAGTAGTTGGCAGCAAAGGACGGTTCGGCAGTGGGCATTTGTAGCATTTGTAGTAAAGTGGTTATAACAGCATGTTAAAGGAGGATGGAAAGATCCCAATGGAGAGAGAGAGGTTGAAGATTGCAGTTGGGTAAGAGATGACAGCTAGAGAAATGGACTGGACAAGGTGGGAGGGAATTGGCTCATTGAAGCAGGTAGTGGGGCGAGTACACAAGAGAAGCTTGGATACTTCTTCTGTCATCGGGTCAAATGTTGAAAGCAGACAAGAGGACGTACGGGAGGGGACAGGATGGATATTACTTAGAGACTGAAATATAATGTTTTGCTGGATACTGACGATTTTCTCTTTTGAACTGAGTGGCTAGGTCTTCAGCTCAGAGGTCAGAGACTTGGGCCTGAGCTTTAGCCCTGAGAGAGAATGTCAAGTTTCAAACAGTCATTTTGGGTTATTGTGTAATGTTGAGATGAGGGAGGTGAAATATCCTTGTTCAGCGCAGGGAAGGGCAGTGTGTTAAGTTCTGAGTATAAATTCGTAATGGAGAAAGTCTGCAGATAGCTTTGACTTTCTCCACAGTCATTCAACACACCTGGAACATCGCTGCAGAAAGCGAGTTTGAGATGTGTGCCAAGGCTGCCGAATTCTCCCTCTTGTGTGGGACGGGATTTAATTGGTGCCAATATGTCCAAGGTTGTTGTCAGACGTCCATTATATTGTTTAACAGCCAGGTTGTCAGGATCCATTTAGCTGGGCAGCCTTCCGTTCAATGCCCAGCAAGGGTTAAACCGTCTGGATCCAAGCCCTGGGAGAGATGCTGCCCGGGAGCTCAGGAGTGTCAGCTCTGCAGCCTCTCCCAACAGAGAGTGTGTCACTCAGGCCAATCAGAGGGCTCGGACACCGCACCAATTAGCTTCTGGGGTGGTGTCCAGGCAGACCTTTTAAACCTGCTCAGTTCTGTCAGGCATTGCCTGTGAAAGGTTTCCCCTTGTGTTTCCCTGTGCTTCTTGATATTGCATTCCTAATATATGACCTCAGCTTGGCCACGTTTTCACCCTACACTTCTGTATTACCGCCTGTGTTTGACCCTTGGCTTGTTCTCCATTACTCTTCTGGTTTCCGATTGTGGCTTTGACATTCCCGACCGTTACCGACCCGGACTGTTCGACTCTGCTTTCCCCTGACAGCCCTGTACTTGTAGCGTAGGGTTTGTTGTCCAGTTGTGCCAAGAAGGCAGGGACAGTGGGCTGGGTAGCAGTCAGGGCCCACTGCACCTCCTCTAATGTGACACAGGTCAGGACAGGAGATGGAGGAGATTGGGGACAGCAAGGACTGTATGGTGTCTATGAGTTCCTGAGTGTTTATGGAGCAGACATTTCTGAATGTATGGTGCGCAGGTATGTCCAGAGAAGGATGAGAATGAGTGATTACAAAGGAGATAAGGTTATGATCAGAGAGCGGATAAGAAGAATTAGTAAGGTTAGATATTGAGCAGAGATGACAGAAGACCAGATCAAGCAAGTTCCCATCATTGTCCGAGGGAGAATCTCTAAATTGTGAGAGGCAAAGGAAAGATGTAAGAGAAGTAAACTGAGAGGCAGAAAGAGATATTGGGAGATATTGTCAATTGAGATGTTGATGGAAAAACTGATGGGATGAGCCTGAGGGTCTGTATACAACTGCCACACTTATAGAAATTGGCCAAAAAAGTCTAAGGGTGTGGACCTCAAAGAAGGGGAGAGTGAAGGGAGGTGGAGTAAGAATGATTTGGTGCATGCAGTGTGAAGAAAGAAGTATGCCGACTCCTCCATCCTGCTTGTTCTCAGGTCTAGAGGTATGGGTGAAGTGTAGGCCACCATAGGTGAGAGCATTAGGAGAAGCAGTGTCAGATTGTTGAAGCCATGTTTCTGTGCAAGCTTTCAGGTTGGGGGAGTTAGGCTAGGTTCACACGGCTTATTTGCGGGGTGTAATTATGCCCCGCAATTACGCCGTGTGGACGGGGGCAGTGCGGGAGCGGGGGGGCAGGGCGGGAGCGGGCGGGCAGCATCTCGCCGGCCCATAGACATTCATTACCAGCGGCGCGTATACGCCGCTGGTAATTCACATGTCACTTATCTCCCCCCTCGGCGGATTCGCCGAGCAGGAAGAGGAGACGTAATCCATAGTTCTCTATGAGAACTGTGGATTACCGTAATGACTTGGACGTATTCCAGCCGTAATTTGCGCACTCCGGTGCATAATTATGGACTGAAATACATCCAATTTTAAGCCGTGTGAACATAGAGGAACAGAGAGGAACAGGTCATAAACAGAAGTGAGTTTGTTACAGACAGATTGGGAGTTGCAGAGCGTACATTTCAAAAAGGCATTAAAAGATAAACACTGAATAGTATGCAGAGTATCAGGGTTTCTGTGGGAGGCAGAAGAGGTGGGGTTAGCAGTAAGTGAGGGTGGGCCAGGATCAGGAGAGATATCCCCTGCAGCGAGTTGTATAAGAATGAAAAGTGACAACAGATAGTTCAGTGACATACATGAGTGATGTTTGTGTCACACCATGAAAGAGGTTGGTTTGGGCTAGTTTAAGTAAGTAATTATGTAGTGCATGGGACATATGCATGTGTGAAGGATGGAGGGAGGAGCTGATGTTGACAAAATTCTCAGGGGGCATGAATGGATGGTAGGAAGAGGTAAATGGCAGCAAGATAAATTGCAACAGTGAGCATGGTGAATAAGGTGTGCTTGAAAAAGACTAGGTACACACAAAAAGGTGATAAAGTCTGCCTCTCTTCTGCCCACCTCTGTCCCAATTCTGTCATAATTCATCAGTCATCATTTCAAAAGCTGTCACTTAAAAAACTGACAGACAGACCTAAGGCCAGACAGACATAACATCTGCAATATATAGTATGTGGAGTTCACTTTGAATCCTGGTTACAAAATTGGATGGAGATACCGTGGGGCAACGGATATGTTGTATATGAATTGCTAAACCTATAGATAGGGTAATTATTAGGGACACAGCTGGGTCTCAGTGCAGTTCAGTCATACCAACAGATATACATTAGCACAATGAAATATTGCTAGGATCTGTAGTCCAATACTTTAACATCCAGTAGATATTCTTCTCAGTTCCTGGGAGCAAGGAAGGAAAAAATGGATCTCAGCTCAGCTGACGGCTGAGCTCCCACACTGTGATTATGGCATCTGATGGAGGTTGTCTCATGTGAAAAATTCTGGATAGACTCATGGATTTTTATGAATGCGATATTGTGGAGCTGTAATTTACAGCTGTCTGCATGAGACTTTTAATAAACGGAACATCCAGTTGAAGGGGTTTTCAAAATATTTATGTCACTCCAATACATTCGTCAGCTATTCACAGGATAGGTGATAAATGTCCCACTGCTGGGACCCCTACCAATCGCTAAAATGGGGGCCCCAAGTCCCCCAACCCTCCTCACTGTGCTTGCACATCTAGGAAAGATTTTAACAAATCAGTAGCCAAATATCCACTTGTCTGCTTCATTCAAATACTAAGGGACTGGCAAAGGTAGCTAATTATAATTCTCAGGTTTTTAGTGATCAGTGGGGATCCCAGCAATAGGTCCTCCAGCAATCAGACATTCATTGTCAATCTGTGGATAGATGATAAATGTCTATGGTGTGACAACCCCTTTAAGTTGTTTTAGATCTTTAAGGGGTGTTTCACTGAGTCACAGCCAGCTTCAGGCTTGCACTTCCTGGTCGAGCTGTGGGTAGTTCTACAGCAGTGATTGGCATATCAGCTCTACTATCCCTAGCTGATCCTGTTAGAGGGACATTAGTAATGGAGGTTTCTAAACAGCAATACTGAAGAATACAGAACTCTAATGAGTTAAAGATTGTCAGTAAGAAAAATAAACAAGCTCTTGTGCTGCTGATAACAGGGAGTGACATCACCATTCTGGCTACTGCTGATATAGCAGAAAAAGGTGGTTGATAACATAGGGTAGCTTATGTACACAAGCAGGAGATAAGATCTGCTCCTAACTCTGAAGAGAAGCAAAATCAGAAGAGCAATACATTTAGTAACAATCTTTATCTTTGCCTATGCGTTTAAAGGTAATCAACAAAACGGAAATACCCCTTTAAGGACCCAAACATTTTTTGTGTGTGCTTTTCATCATTACATTAAAGCAGCCATAATTCAGCAATACTTCCTTCGATGTAGGTGCATGAGAGGATGCATATTTTTTTTTTCTAAAAGTTCATCATTACGATTTAAATGATAATATATATATATATATATATATATATATATTTATATATATATAATATATATTATATATATATATTATTTGTGTGTGTGTGCATATATATATATGTATATCAGGGGCGTAACTACCGCGTCCGCTACCCCGGTAATGCCGCTCCTGTGCCCGCCGGCAGTGAACTTAACAGTTCACTGCGGCGGGCGGGGAGCTGCGGGGCCCGGCGCATACTCCCTCTGAACGCCCGGGCCCCCCGGCCCGAGCGTTCAGAGGCAGCGCTTCCATGGAGATAGCAGGACGGAGCGCCGATCGCTCCGCTCTGTTACTTCCCCCTGCCGGCGCTCTGTGGTCACGTGGGCGCGCGCGGTGACGTCACATCACCGCGCCGCCCGCGCTGAGCGCAGAGGCTGCAGGGAGAGCAGCAGAGCGGAGCGAGCGGCGCATCGGGGGAGCGTGGAGCGAGGTGAGTAAGTTGTTTCTTATTTTACCTGCCCCCATATGCCTGCCTATAGCCCCCCATATGCCTGCCTATACCCCCATATGCCTGCCTATAGCCCCCATATGCCTGCCTATATGCCCCCATATGCCTGCCTAGAGCCCCCAATATCCCTGCCTATACCCCCATATGCCTACCTATACCCCATATGCCTACCATATACCCCATATGCCTGCTATACCCCCATATGCCTGCCTATAGCCCCCATATGCCTGCCTTACCCCCATATGCCTACCTATTTCCCCCCATATGCCTGCCTATACCCCCCATATGCATGCCTATACCCCCATATGCCTGCCTATACCCCCATATGCCTTCCTATAGCCCCCATATGCCTGCCTATACCCCCCATGCCTGCCTATACCCCCATTTTGCTGCCCATTACCCCCCATTTGCCTGCCTATACCCCCCATATGCTGCCTATACCCCCCATATGCCTGCCTATACCCCCTCATATGCCTGCCTATACCCCATATATGCCTGCCTATACCCCCATATGCTGCCTATAACCCCTCATATGCCTCCTATAGCCCCCATATGCCTGCCTTTCCCCACCCATATGCCTGCCTATACCCCCATATGCCTGCCTATACCCCCATATGCCTGCCTATAACCCCATATGCCTGCCTATATAGCCCCCATATGCCTGCCTATACCCCCATATGCCTGCCTATACCCCCTCATATGTCTGCCTATACCCCCATTATGCCTGCCTTTTTGCCCCCATATGCCTGCCTATCACCCCATATGCCTGCCTATACCCCATATGCCTGCCATAGCCCCCATATGCCTGCCTATAGCCCCCATATGCCTGCCTGTAGCCCCATTTGCCTGCCTATAGCCCCCATATGCCTGCCTATAGCCCATATGCCTGCCTATACCCCCATATGCCTGCCCCTAATATAGCCCCCATATGCCTGCTATAGCCCCCATATGCCTGCTATTTCCCCTCATATGCCTGCCTATACCCCCTCATATGCCTGCCTATAGCCCCCATATGCCTGCCTATAGCCCCCATATGCCTTCCTATACCCCCCATATGCCTGCCTATAGCCCCCATATGCCTGCCTATACCCCATATGCCTGCCTATAACCCCCATATGCCTGCCTATACCCCCCAATGCCTGCCTATACCCCCATATGCCTGCCTGCCTATCTGCCCCCTATATGCCTGCCTGCCTATACAGCCCCCTATATGCCTGCCTGCCTATACAGCCCCCTATAAGCCTGCCTGCCTATACAGCCCCCTATATGCCTGCCTGCCTATACAGCCCCCATATGCCTGCCTGTACAGCCCCCATATGCCTGCCTGTACAGCCCCCATATGCCTGCCGTATACCCCCACAAGCCTGCCTGTATACCCCCCACAAGCCTGCCTGTCTACTTATATGGGGCCCCTTTAGCTACCTAAACCCCACCTATATGGCCCTATAGCCCACCTAATCCTGTCTACCTGTATGGCTCCCTATAGCTACCTAAAAACCCCGCCTGCCTATATGGGCACTATTGGCTACCTAAACCTTGCCTATTTGGGGCCCCATATATCCTATCTAAACCCTGCCTGCCTAAATGCACCCCATATAGCCAGGGGGGCAGGTGCTGGAAAAGTCAGGATTCTAAGATATTTGTGTCTTAATCTGCAGGGACAAGTGGTCGGGAGATGTAATCATGATGGCGGACTGGACCGGATGCAGAACAAAGGGGAAAGTCAACGACTGGTCAGAGAAACGTCACCTGTGAGTCACAAGATGTAACTGCACTGTAATCACTTATATGTCTGCAGAGCCTGTGTACACTGCTGTCTATCACTATATGGTCACTGTATGGAGGTAATATACAGTCTGCAGAGCCTGTGTACATGCTGGTCTACCACTATATGGTCACTGTATGGAGGTAATTTACAGTCTGCAGAGCCTGTGTACACTGGTGTCTACCACTATATGGTCACTGTATGGAGGTAATATACAGTCTGCAGAGCCTGTGTACACTGCTGTCTACCACTATATGGTCACTGTATTGAGGTAATATACAGTCTGCAGAGCCTGTGTACACTGCTGTCTACCACTATATGGTCACTGTATGGAGGTAATATACAGTCTGCAGAGCCTGGGGGTACACTGCTGTCTACCCCCTATATGGTCACTGTATTGAGTTAATATACAGTCTGCCGAGACTGTGTACATTGGTGTCTACCATTATATGGTCCCTGTATGGTGGTTATATACAGTCTGCAGAGCCTTTGTATACTGGTATATACCACTATATGGTCACTATATTATTATATATGATTATTATTAGACAGTATTGGTCCTTGTGTACTGATCAGTAATAGTGTAGGGGTATTATTTAGTCACTATGTGGTGGTAATTTGTGGTCGTGTTCTGGCGGCATAATCAGGTCCTTATGTAATAGCGTTATTGGTAAAGTCAGTCTTGATATATTGGGGTTTGTTTGGTAGCAGTATGATGGTGAGATGTATGGTGAGGTATTTGTCCCTTGTATTATCTACATCATCTAACAGCATGTCCTGGTACATGGTCGTGGTCAGGGAGGGGGGGGGGCCCATCCAAAAGTTTGCTATGGGGCCCTAGCTTATCTAGTTATGCCCCTGATGTATATATATATATATATATATATATATATATATATATATATATATACACTCTGCACACACAGGGTTAGGGATATTTTGCTTTTGGTTGAAATTTCAGGATGAACATAATATTTATTGAATTTTTTTTTAAAATGAACTACATGAGACAATCAACTTTAGATGCACAAGTCCAACTGTTCAATATTTCAGTACTCTTTGCACAACTTGCTGATCTCTAAAAAGGAGCTTAATGGTAAAATTCCCAATAATTATTTTAATTGGGACTCCTCATCATGCCAATCACATTTCGACCTCACGAGATCAAGACAACACCTTACAATTGATTAACAGTATCTGTTTCTAAGTGGTATTTGTGTATTATAATATATAAATATATATATTATATATATATATATATATATATATATATATAAAATCATTAAAATCGTAATGATGCAATGATGCATAGAATAAAGATAAAATGTTGCTTATACACATGGCAGATGCATACAAAAAGGCAATTTGTGTATTATGTATTTGCATTTTTATATATTTTAGGTAAGCTTTTTTAAAAAAAAAATAAGCACAGTTTTAATTATTTTTTTAGGTGTTGGGCTTGTTCTATAGAAATCTCTATCTTTCTTTTTATTCTTTCTATTTTGTCCCATCGGGGGACTTGAAGCAGTGATGATCTGATAGCTTGTCTATTGCTCTGGAATGTCCAGTATTCCAGGTTGTTCCAGGCAGTTACAGATGGGACACTTAGGAGCCTTTGTTAGGCCTCCAGCTCTCATAGTAACCCAATGACACACAGCAATCTCATTGTGGTGTGCTGATGATCAACACTTTAAATGCTGCAGTTGCTACTGACTCTGACATCTAGATGGTTAAGCTGCTGAGATCAGCGTTTTCCCCGATGTTGGGAGTTGAAAGATGAGAAGGCCTCAGTATCATAGTCAAAGTCATCTGCTAGCTCTGATCTTGTGGGAACACCAACAACAGCCACAAGAATAGCCTAACAAATATGTGCTTCATGAAACGAGAACTAATACCTGACCATAATGTACATTTTTTGTCATAGGTTGGAAAAGGATTCAAGAAAGAAAAATAGAATAAAAACCATATCAATATCCTTTTTTTTCTCTATAATGTCCACATTTGTAACAATTCTGTTGTTCTACACTACTTAAGCCTTAAGCTTCCAAATGATATACTTCAAAATACAATGTATTTTACCTATGTGCCTCATAATATTCTGGGTGTATCTGTACATGTGCTGTATATCTGTTATGTGCCAATCATTGTACACAGATATTCATTGCAGGTTCTGGTATAACAATACATGTAAATGTAGCAAAGTTAAACTTGACTTAATAATATACAATGATAACATAGTACAGAATGTATCTCCACTTTTTCAATGCTTCTATATAGCCTTTGTCTTGAGATCAGAGCTGATAACAGAAATAGTTGTGATATCACGGTCAAGCTAAACTCTGCTACACCCATAAATGGACCCCAATGCTTCATTAGCCATTGGCCCGAAGAAGATGCAAAGATATCTCCTGCTTGTTGATCCCACTAGTGGAGCTCTGTCACTATACACATGATTATTTATATAGAGTGTAATATCCTGATTATGTGCTTCAGTACATGATGCTATTTGCAGTTAGGGGGAGGTACAGTATAGCAATTTTTCTACGAGCTGGGATTTTTAAGCTGATTCTGTAACTGGCGTCTACACTGATAATACGTCTCAAGCCTTCTAGACTCCACAGTGACTGGAAATCTTGCTTAAGCCAGAGCTTGCGCATTATACCGGATCGGTAGAGACACGGAGTGCTGTGATAAATTGCTGGATGTGTTTAGTGTCCCTATTATCATGCAAACCCCGCTACAACTCCTCCGATATTCTAGTTAAACACGAAATCTCTCCAGCTCCTTATTGAGTGCATCTCTCCCACTTTATGCCTGGGTCAGCACTTGATAAATAGTCTTTACTGACCAGGCATAAAATTGAAGTAATTGCCATATTGGTCAGTAAACAAGGGAAAAAGTATGATAAATCCATGTGTGTACAATAACACCGGCACCTATGGAATAGAAGTAAAATCTGCTGGTCCGACAGTGACAGATGCTTCGTTCAAAGCATACAGGGCTCTGGATTTTTTTTCCTACATTTTGTGTCTACCTTTATTGCATTGGGAACTGGGTTTTAACCTTTTCAGTAATCTGTTAGCAATAAGGGAGACTACTGTATTTCTGTCAAAATGTCCCCTGTATAACAATAAATTTTACATTGATGTCTTGCTTTTCAGGAATAATTACAGGGCACCTTAAATGTTAGGCCATTTACTACTTGTGGAAAAGATGACAATAAAATCAATGAAACCCTATCCTCAAAAGAACATCACAGCCCTTTGCAATGTTAATGGATTTACATGTTGTGAGAGAAGCAGGGCTATTCCGCAGTGTTCTATGGATTTAACCCTTCATCTGCTTAGTCACCCATCTTACAACGTTACAGAAATGACACTATTGTAGCTCCTAGGATATAGACGTTCCTTCACGGCCCCCTCCTGAGCGTCCAGTTATTGATCTCTGCTGAGATGATGAAGTTTCTGCATCAGTCCTTGAAGATCTGTAAGACAGGTTCTATCACTAAGGTCCACATCAACTAACCATTATCCCTATCCCATACCCCCGAAAAAAATCAACAACCCAGTAATGCGTATCAGAGATGGGGCACTGTTCACGTGTGTGACCACTGTATGCAAAGTCTGGCATTAGTCATTGCTAGGCCGCCCCTGACAGCCCTGAAGTGAGGGAGATTAATGTGAAGTCGGCCTTCTTTATTATTGTCATTGTGTTCTTTCGCACTCTGCTTCTGACTTTCAATTTTGTTCCAGAATTAATTGTCTGCTCCCTGCAGTATGACTGATGTAGAAGGATATACGTAGCACAGTGCCCTGGTTATGGCCTTGGCAACGTGAGCCTTCATTGCAGAGGGAGTATCTACGTTCATTTTCAGCACTGGACAGTCAGTACATTGGTGACTTTATAACTTCACAAGGTCTCTAGACATAATGTTGCAAATATATATATACTGCATATATTTAATACACTTGCGATTTTGCAAGTTTTCCCACTTACACAGAATGGAGAGGTCTGTAATTTTTACTGAAGGTACACTTCAACTGTGAGAGAATCTAAAAAAATAAAATCCAGAAAAACTCATTGTTTGATTTCTAAATAATTAATTTAAATAATAAATATTTAATACAATAAAAAAACAGAACTTAATATTTGGTACAGGAAGCTTTGTTTAAAATTACAGAGGTCAGACTTTTTCTGTAGTTCTTGACCAAGTTTTCACACACTGCATCGGGGGTTTTGGCCCACTCCTCCATATAGATCTCCTCTTTCAGGTTTCGGGGCTGTCGCTGGCCTACATTGAGTTTAATCTCTCTTTAAAGATTTTTGATTAGGTTAAGGTCTGGAGACTGACTAGGCCACTCCAGAACCTTGAATAGCTTCTTATGGAGACACTCCTTAGTTGCCCTGACTGTGTACTTCAGGTCATTGTTCTGCTGCAAGACCCTGTCACAACCCATCTTCAATCTTACTGAGGGAAGGAGCTGTAGGCCAAAATATCGAGATCTATGGCCCCAGCCATCCTCCCTTCAATACGATGCAGTCACCCTGTCCCCTTTGCAGAAAAGCACTCCCAAAGAATGATGTTTCCAAGCTCATGCTTCACGGCTGGGATGGTGTTCTTGGGGTTGTACTCATCCTTCTTCCTCGAAACACAGCCACATGACCTTCTCCCCTGTTTCCTCTGGATCATCCAGATGGTCATTTGAGAACTTCAAATGGGCCTGGATATGTGCTGGCCTGAGCAGGGGGACCTTGCGTGCCCCGCGGGATTTTAATTTATGACGTGTGCTACTAATGGTGATCTTTGAGACTGTGGTCTCAACTCCATTCAGGTCATTGACCAGGTCCTACCGTGTAGTTCTGTGCTGATTCCTGACTTTTCTCGGAATCATCCTTACACCATGAGGCGAGATCTTGCATGGAGCCCCAGGCCGAGGAAGATTGATAGTCATCCTGAGTTTCTTCCATTTTCTAATAATTGTGCCAACAGTTTTTACCTTCTCACCAAGCTGCTTGCCTATTGTCCTATAGCCTATCACAGCCTTGTGCAGGACTACAATTTTGTCCTTGGTGTCATTAGACAGCTTTTTGGTCTTTACCTTGGTGGATACGTTGGAGTGTGATTGATTGAGTGTATGGACAGGTGTCTTTTATATAGGTAACAAGTTCAAACTGGTGCTATTAATACAAGTAATGAGCACAGAGTAGGAGGGCTTCTTAAAGAAAAACTAACAGGTCTGTGAGAGCCAGAATTATTTTTGTTTGGTAGGTGATCAAATACTAATTTAATGCATTTTTTCCTAAAACTTTTACACGGTACTCCACATTTGTTTTACCAAAAATTACCCATTTTTTATTCCCTTTTAGGCCATATGGATGTCATAGAGGTGTTTGCAGCTTGAGACCATCTTTTAGTCAAAAATCAAAAGTACCAACAAAGGGCAGATACTACTCTGCTAGTACTGGCATAGGTAAGGTTGGCAACAATTTCCTCGATACGATAACAGCTGACATTGATGATACAACCCCTGACAGATCATGGACCATAAGTAGGCATCCACATAGCATTACAAGCATCCCTGTGGTCCCTCCTAAGGGTTTCACTGGGGGTTAAACCAGTAGAACTAGGCCTTGCTTAGTGACAGCTGATATTGACCAGCACTTTCTCTAATCTAAAGGTGTACTACTGTCTGGCATAAAAGGTTTTCTGCCCAACAATAGAATTTTTATGGGGTGTAGGGCAGCTTATATGACCAATGATAAAAGAAGACAGAAACATTGAGTCCTGTAGTCATACTTTATTAAAGGAGGTTTAATATGATTTAATATGATTTAAGTTATAATTATACTTGCCAACTCTCCTGGATCATGTGGGAGAGTCCCACAAATAGTGGGTATCTCCCTCATTTAAGTTATAATTATACTTGCCAACTCTCCTGGATCATGTGGGAGAGTCCCACAAATAGTGGGTATCTCCCTCACTACCGCAGGAATTAGGGAACCTCCCATAGCCAGACTGCTGCAGGAGGTTCTCTGCACTAGAAGTGGCACCAGAGCCATGAAATGTTGCCCTGAAGCCACTGACTGCTAACAGTGTTGTTCTGATAGCAACCTACGTAGGATGATACCAGAGCAACAGGCCTCAGTGCACTGTATTTATTGAAAATGGAAAACTAGGCATCCACCATAATTAATAAATAAATAAATACATAATTTAAAGAAAAAACTAAGTGGGGTTACCCTCACTTTTCATAAACAGGCCAAGTAAAACCAGCACCTGCAGGCTGATACTATAAGGATGAGAAAATTAATGGATATTGAACCCTTCCCACCCTAAAAATACCATTCTGCAGCCTATCCAAAAGGAGACCATCACATTAGATGGTCCACTTCTGATGATGACTCGGTTCTTCCAATTACCCCTGGTACATTGGGTACTGGGGTGATAGTGACATGGGGTAGTATCAGCCTTGGGCTGAAAAAAATCACTGCTGGCTGAAACCAAGTCCTAGCGCTGGAGAGGTGTCTGTCAGGAACCTCCATTACTAGCACTGGAATAAAATGGAAAAAAACTTCAATGACACGAGACAAAAACATTTTATTTAAATAAAGACTCCCCCTTTTTAGCCCTCGTTGACCATTTTATAAACAAAATGAATCCAATGTTAATTTGATGTAGTCCAATAAGTACTACATATTGCAATGGGGAAACCTGTATCAAAATTAAACCAAGGGTGGAAATTTAAAAGACAGGGCTAAATTCCCAGCTCTCCATTAAACACCCTGAAACTTATGCAGAACTCTCATCTTATTGAGCCCTGCAGGATGATGGATTTTACCTGCTACACATTATGATTCTGTTCGAGGTAGACAAGCCTGCTGACCACATTTCCGGGGCCAGTCCTTTTCACATCCATCCCTACAGATGACGATTCTTACTGTGCATGTGTACTCCCTCTATTGTGTTGTGCATCTAAATAACACATATTACAATCCCCCTGTATCAAAATAACATTAGCCCCCCTAAACCCTCACTTCTTCATTTTACCACATCCTCATTAACGTCCACATAATTTCCTACCCCACCTTATTCCCACTCGCCCACCACCCATTTAATCCACTACCTCAACCCACTCCCACTCCATATTATCCAATAGCCCCACCACTTCCACCTATCACCTACCACCTCCAGCTATCAACCGATAACCTTCCAACCTCCATCAATTATCCCACAGCTTCCCAGCTATTACCCCCGCTATCTCTACCTATCACCCAATACAATCCCCATAACCTCCACCTATCAACCATAACTTCCCTACCTTCACCTATTACCCTATAGCCCCCTCACCTCCAGCTATCACTCTCCACCTATCACCCCATAATCTCTCCACCTATCACCCCATTGCTCCCTCACCTCCACCTATTACCCCATAACCATCCCATCTCCGCCTATCACCACTATGTGGAGTTTGTACAGAGGGAAGTGCTGGAAATTTAGAAGTCCAAGATGTGTGTGGTAAATTTTGCAGGGGTGAGTTATGGCCAGGAGAGGTCATCATGGTGTTCTGGACCAGATTGAGAAAAAAAAGGGAAAGAGAACAACCCCAGTCATAAAAGATTTCTCCTATGAGTCCCTGGATGTAACTACTCTGTATTCACTTATACACCTACACAGCCTGTATACAACTGGCAACTACCACTATATGGTCACTGTACGGCATAATATACAGTCTGCAGAGCCTGTGTACACTGGTGTCTATCACTATATGATCACTGTATAGGGTTAATATACAGTCTGCAGAGCCTGTGTACATTGGTATCTACCCCTATATGGTGACTGTATGATGGTAATATTGGTTGAAGTGTAATAGTTTAGGTTTGGGCACAGTTTGGCAGCATCTCCCAGCACTTCTGGATGCTCAATAGGTTATCCAACGTCCAGGAAAGCTGGGTGGCGTCAAACTGCTCAATTAACTTTCTTTCAAAGCTGTTACACAGTTTGGCGTAGTAGGTGTAGCCTTTTGTAAAAGGGTGTGGTTTGATATAAAGAGGGTGTGGTTTATTCAAATTCTGCCAATTTGCACCACTTTAAAAATTTTGCAAGTATGGTTATAGTATTATAGTATAGTCACATCAACCTTTGAGAGAAGAGAGCGTGTTGACATCTTTAAGAATGGTAAATGTGCAGCAACATATATACTGTATATACTCGAGTATAAGCCGAGTTTTTCAGCACAAAATATGCGCTGAAAAATCCCTCCTCGGCATATACTTGAGTCACTGACGGCGCTCGGGCGCTGCAATGGCCTGGGCGCTGGCAGGGACACTTCAGCTATATGCAACTCCTTAGGGAGCTCATATAGCTGAATTCCGAGTCAGCCCACAGAGTCCGGGTGCTGCCATGGCCCAGGTGCTGTCGGAGATCTCTTCACCTGTATGCGACTCCTCTGGAAGCGCATACAGGTGAAGATACCACTGCGTAGCAGAGAGCGAGCGCTCCCTGCTCTGCAGTGGACTCCGGATGGCAGCAGACTTGCGGCTGTCCAAAGTATCCAGCACTGGGGTTGTGAGTGTCATCACACTGCCTGCGCGGCCTGATGACATGACGCTCCCTGTGCCAGAAGACGGATTGCCTGTGAGTGGGTGCAGCGAGGGATAGAGGTAAGTACTTTTAATTAAAAAAACAAAAAAATACTTGCCTATACCTGCCTATGGGAGACATATATCTGCCTTTAACTGCCTATGGGGGACATATACCTGCCTATAATAGCATATACCTGCCTATGAGGGGACATATACCTGCCTATAATAGCCTATACCTGCCAATGGGGGGCATATACCTGACTTTACCTACCTATAACTGCTACGGGGGACATATACCTGCCTATAGTGGACATATACCTGTCTCTACCTGCCTATGGGGGACATATACCTACCTATGGGGTTATTAAACTGCCTATGGGGGAAAATATACCTGCCTAAAGATACCTATAACTGCTATGGGGGACATATATCTGTCTATGGGGGACATGTACCTGCGTATATTTGCCTATGGGGGACATATACCTGCCTCTATCTGTCTATAGGGGACATATACCTGCTTCTACCTGCCTATAGAGGACATATACCTGCCTATGAGGTTATTAAACTGCCTATGGGGAACATTAAACTGCCTATGCCTACCTACGGGGGACATTAAACTGTCTATGGGGCTCATTATACTGCCTATACCTGTCTATGGGGTTATTAAACTGCCTAGGGGAGACATTAAACTGCCTGTGGGGGACATTAAATTGCCTACACCTGCCTATGTAATTTTATTGGTATTCATTTTAATTTTGAAATTTACCGTTGCATTTTCCACCCTAGGCTTATACTGGAGTCAACAAGATTTCCCACTTTTTTGTGGTAAATGTAGGTGCCTCAGCTTATATTCGGGTTGGCTTATACTTGAGTATATACGGTATATATATATATCTTCAGGTATGCAGATTGTAGATAGTCATATAACCAGGAATCATATTGTAACATTTGATAATAATAAGGCATAAACTCAAAGGTACTGATGAAGTTATATTGAAAGTAATTTTAGTGACGTCATTTTTATATCAATTGAACAGAATACTTTATGACAATGTTAGTGCTATATGGCCAAAGCAATGAAGTTGTCCACCTGATTTTTGGTGTTGTCTAGTCCATGGTTTATACATTAGGGCTTACATATGTCAATTTTAATATGTAATATTAAAAATAAATAAGAAAATGAATCTTGTTATACAATAAACACCTTATAGATGTAATATCTAGTACAATGCTATCTCTGACTATATACCTGACTATATCTGTTATACATAGTTATACTAAAAAGACAGACTTGCAATCCCGCATAGCAGTGGTGTCATAAACATTTTATTGTCCATTTATATAGTCAGATAAAACCCATTCAGAAGTTCAGAAATGAAGATACAACACTCTGTGATATCCTTCAAACTTGACATTAAATATTCAAAAGTTAGTTTAGGAAAGTGTGAGCAATTAAATTAATCAATCTTCCTGACCGTGCAGTGAACAGATGTTCAATAAATCCTTTCCGCTTACAGTGGGGGACGGGGAACGTCCACTTTTAACTGTCCTTCAGTGATGACATCTCTGTGCTTGTCCTCAATGCAACCCTCCTGGGCTGGAGGTAGGCAGATCTGCTGTGTCGTGGCTTTATTATAAATAACAGGCCACCTGGACTACCTGAAGTACCTGAGAACTGAGGCTTAATGATCCTTCAGGCTATATCCTAGGCACTCTGTTGATCCCAGATAATGGGGCTGATGGGAATGGCACAGGACTGACGGATGGCAGTGACAAATAGCTCCCTGCATACATGTGCTGACAACCAGTGAATATAGGGCATCCTTGCAGAAAGGTCAATATTTCACTTCTCGTTTGACTTTCATAGTTTGTTTCTGTAGGAGATCAAAGCAAAATAAAAAAAAAATATTAGATTGAATACAATTAAAGTGCCGCAATGTTTCCAAAGCTAAAATGTAATAATGACCTGTCCATAATAATGTAGCCAACATAAACACATAAATAACATAACAGGAAAACTGTGTAATTGTTTCTTTCCAGATCACACTTATTCTCTCCTGACCTGGTCTAGACCTTTGTCCCGACACCAAGGGAGGACACTGATGATTGATGTTGCGAGCCATCTTCATAATATATTCAATGTCTCACAAATGCTTGCAAAATATTATATTCTGCTTTAGCGTTCTAGAACCGGTTCCCTCCTCCTCCAAACAATAGAGAAGGGGGCACATGTCAATGGGCACTGATGACTACTGAGCCATCAATCACATTTACGATGATTGCTGTCATTATCGTAAATACATATTCTTCTTCCTTTTCTTCCTTTTTCCCCTCGTCTCCTCTTTAGCGCAGTGTAAGTAGGATAAACCATGGCATTCAGAGATAATGACTTAAAATGTCTGCAGAACACATTATATACAACCTTAACCTTTGAGTAGTGCCATGCCAAATATGGACTTTATCCACTTTTTAATGAGGCTCTAAAATTTTCATGATTAAGTTAGTATTTTAGCAAGAACTGCAGCCCTGACATGTTGTACAACATTTCAGATGGCTGATCTTTAGAAATCCACCATATGTATGACCGTTAAAGTGTATTATTATCTCAGTGCGGAAGATTAGTATTAAGCACAGCTCAGCAAGTCTCAGTGTGTGAGGATTCCCATCTCCCGCTGTGGATCAATATATGGTTTAATCATTGTTTAAACTGTGTGGTGGAGATGCGTATTCAATACAATTATAATCCAATGATAAGTACCTATATCGCCTGCATATTAATCCTCCTAATCAATTAAAGTGGCTGATCCTTATAAAAACAATATAAAATTTTTAGGTGATACTAGATGAGCCACCATCTGAAAGCTCACCCCCACCTCACACACAGCTGGTGTCCGCTTACAAACTGTGATATCGATGTATAAGGGCCAAGAACTCAAATGTGATGAAAAGTACTGAAACCATTTTCTTTGTATCCTCAACTGTGCAGCAAAATATAGTGATTATCGCATGAGTTTGCTATTGATAGCTGAAATTATTTCATTGTGGCAGTTTAATTGCATAACTTCAGGTTTGTTCACAGGCTTTGTCACATTTGTTAGTAAGAATGTCGCAATTTGCATGTTATTCTTGCCATTGCAACAAAGTAATGCCATGTTAGCAGTCTCCATTGCAGATTCTTTAAAATAAGACAGAAGAAGTAGTGTAGCATGCTGTGCTGTTTTGTCTGGTAAAATGATTGACAACAAGAGCGGAATCCACGGACCCCATTATAGTTAACAGATCCCAATGGTGTTTGTCATGTTGCGGAACCAGCACCTGTGACAGAACCTGGAAACAAAAACACAGATTGGAACCTAGCATAATTCAGATGGAACCCATTAAAAGATATTGAGATCCGTCAGGAATTGTCACGAATAGAAGCCAATTAGGTAGTCCCCGAGTTTCAAACATCTAACTTACATACCACTCGTACTTAAATTTGGAGGCTATATTAAGGTGCCCCATTTACTTTAGCTCCAGATGTTTTGATTCTCCCATGTTTCTTCAGTGCTGTTGCATGCTATACGCTGTAGCCGCTTGCACATGTGCCACCAGACTCTTACTCCAGATGTGAATGGAAGAAGGCCAACCAAGACCGAAACATTGCACCTATATGTGGATTTATAACAGTGCCATTTCCAGTATCTCACTTGATTGTCCTATGTAAAGTTACTTTACCTGTTAATCTATATATTTGCTGTAAATAAAAAATATACATTTATTTTTTTTAAGGTGTGCCGTGGATCTACCAAACCCTTGTACAGGAACAAAAATCCTCCCACTAAGCACCCACAGACTCACCTAAGCAAAGTGTGTAAACAATATTTTCATCTTGATGGACAGAAAGTTAGGTGAAATAATCTGAAGCTGGGCACAGACAGCAAAACTAACATTACAAGGGTGTTAACCGTACCCTATACTATCCAAAACTAAAAAAAAAAAAAGTTTGCCTAGAGTTACACTTAAAAAATGTACCTGTTCCAACTTACATGCAAATTCAGCTTAAGAACAAACCTACAGAAAATATCTTGTTCATAACACGAGGTCTGTCTGTACTCAGATGTGAGCAGAGCTGAACAATTTTAGTTTTGTATGTTCTCTGCTAAAATGGAGCTGATTAGTCAGCAATTATGGATCAGCAATATCCACAGTGTCCCTCCATTTTCTTATCATGTGTATTGCTTTTTACACAATAATTTTAATGTCAAGGATCCTGTTCCAAGATACAATAAAAAAGGAAAGATGGAGTCATAAGCATCAGTTATTGATTATTGTCTGGAGATCCAGGACTACATTACATACATCATGTTTCTTATGTCCTGCTAAGATTCCATAATGGATATAATTTAGGAAACCAGTCATTACCAGGGAATCTTTGTCTTTCTTTGTTTGCTGCCAGTGTTCATCTTTCCATGTCATCATTTCTATTGGATGCACTTCCATTTACTTCCAAAGCCAAAATCCTCCTTGAGGTCCTGCCTTATCCCAGTGAGAGGTCTCGCCTGGGAACCCAGGACATCTGCATGTCCGTATGTTTTTGAGACTACAAAAGCCAATTCCTGCTAGTTCATGCTGGTTTAAATCTGAAACAAATGATTGCAGGGAAAATAGGAGCATTATCACCTTGGCAAATGTAAAGAGCAGGAAAAAAAAATATCAGAAGGGGTATACGGGCAAATTTATCTTCACAGCGACTATCAATCTCCCATCTTAGAAATACACAATAACTAGGCAGCAAAAGGACCTGATTTATAGGCTGGGAACCTGTACACTGACCGGCATTCACCTACCCTCCTTGGCTTTCTCTCTGACAGAATGGCTGACTCCAACCATTACAATGATATACAGCCTCTCCCTACTGTTTTACAAGTACATTAGCTTTATTTAATGAGATCTCAGAGTAATTTAACAGATGTATATAGAGCATACGACTCGGAAAATCCTTGCTACTTAAGTGCTTTTGCCAAACAGGACCAGTGACGTCCACAATTACATATGAGCCTTGGTGTTGATTACAATAGTTTTCAGTTCTAGAATTGTTATAATAGTTAAATGAATTTGTGGCTTGTTACAGTGGTTTTCATTTGCAGTACTGCACCTGTTCCAAGTCGTTGTTAAGTCCTGCAGAAAAATATTTGGCTAATAGAAAAGGAAATAGAAACTGAAGTTTAATGTTAGCATGCCTATTTAATTTGGGAGCAGTGTATTTCAGTATCTTGTTATGCATTGTTTAAATTTGCCCTTAAAATGCCTTGCCTGTCCCCACCTGACTCAGTGTTACAAAGAGAATGAATTTATAAAAAGCTTATGAAATGAATTTCATAAGCTTCAGTGATGGCATCGCTACTTTCCCCGTGCCAGCATCTGCTATAGGGCTAGAATCTGAACAAATCTAGAATCTGTACAATGCTGCAATTCAAAAGAAAATAAGAGCTCTTCTTGGTACTCCATGGTGAAAGGAAGATACCAGCAAGACCACTAAGTGAATCTATGACATCTTCATTGAGTGGAGCCCCAAAAAGAAATCTGATCTTCTTTTGAATTACGATATTGTTTAGAAAATGTCTGACATTTCAGAAGTTTCAATTTTGGGGTCCAAGTGACAGGCCCCCTCCACATTCACCGGAATTAATGGGCAGAAGCCTTTGACTGTAGACTGTGTCCCTTCTACTGTGATTGGTTGCCCCCAGAGAGCTGAGCCAAGAGATTATGGACACATAGTAGTGCTAGGTTGCCATCAATGACGGAGATTCAACTTGGATCTTCCATCTCAGAGTAGGCATCAGTTCCATTACACAATGGACTTCAACAGCACATGACAGACCGCACTGGCTACAATGTGGTCCATTAGGTTTTGTTAATTTTAACAGAAAAAATAATGCTGCGCTATTTTTTCAATTTTTGTATGGAATCTGCAACAAAGGCTCTGGACAGAACTTCTGATGCAGATGCCTAAATCTGTGAGCCTGCACACTGCCAGTTCTCCCTCTTCTAATGGGTTCCAGCAGCACCAACTAAAGCACCCAGTTTCCCACCAACTTCAACAGTAACATGTCCAAATGTTTTTTAGACACTCAAACATACTTACACCATATAGCACTATTGTGTGTGTGTTATATAATATTATATATATATATATATATATATATATATATATTTATATATATATATATATATACTAATCATCAAATGCTACAATCGGCACCTTTTTACCAAGCTTTGTCTAATATGATTGGCATCTTCAGACTCAACATAATCTCTTTCTTAAATTTTAAAATAATATGAACCATAAAACTTCTCTAATATGTGTGGAGAGTTCATCTAGACATTGTCTAAAATTAATTTACAATACATATATAGGGTAGTGCTTTAGGACTGTAGTCAAGACAGTGCACAAACTGAAGTCTTATGGGTAAATTTTGTTAGCTGTGTATTTTCTAACATTAGGTATCAGCTGTTGTGCCCTTGGAAACCATTTGAGATGGTAATTTCATTATTGTTTCAAATATTATACTTTAAAATTGTACATTCAAATTATTCCAAAGAGATTTCCTCTCCATTACAATGATTGTATGGAAATGTAAACATTGATTTCACCCCCTCCCCTCCATCTCTAAAGTTCTACAATAAAATACTGAGCTCATAAAAGGAACATTGTCATCTCAGCAATGACACCTTTGTCCCATGTTAGAAAATGTTACTTTAAAAGGCGATCTGAGGTAGAATGGATTTTTGAAGGAAAATGGGATTTTATGGCTCAGAAAATTGTTTCAGTTTCTATTCTGTGGTGTCGAGATTGCGAATCCAATGCAGTGTTCCACACCATATTTAGAAATTGCTCCAATGCTTGGTGTCCAGATAGTAATTCAACATTTTGTTATTCAGCCTTTGTTTAATGAGGACAAAAGCCCTCTACTTTCCCCCTCTGCTTTCAACACATAATGGCATTTCATAATTTTTCCATAGAGGGGGGGCCCTTTAAGATCCCAAAAGGTTCCACTGCCAATATATTATATGTTTCAATGTCTATCTTGTGGTAAAATTTTATTTTAAAAATTGCCCCCAATCCCTTGATGCCCAAATTAGGTTTCTAGAAATGGTTATTCATTCTGTTTTTTATAAAGGGGGGGGTTTTTTGGGGAACCCTTTTGAGTTTAAAAGGCACCCCTTTTCCCATATATTTTTAAATTCACACATTGCAAAAAAGTTTGGCTAAAGGCTAACATAAAAAAATTTTTTAAATTTCCCACCCAAAAAAGCTATATTTTATGGTTTAATTTTTGGTGTTTAAAGAATGTAGGTTTTTGTCTAAAAGAAAAAAAAAAAAAACAAAATACAGTATCTCAAAAAAGGGCTAGTACATCCCTCACTTTTTTTTAAAAAATAGGGTCTTATTTTTTTTCATGGGACAACAAGAAGATAAAACGTTTCATACAGTTAAATTTAGTTAGTTTTACAGCTTGTAAAACCCAATGAAAATTTGGTGTCCCCTCAAAATAAACCCGTCATCAATAACCCCATCAGAAATTTGTCTAAATCGCTGGCAACAAAAGGATTTCCCATTGATTGAAAATGGACAAAATTGGGGCCTAAACGGTGTTTATTACTTTTTTAGTGTTAGGTCTCAGGGGTGAATGGGGAGAAGGTGTTTTTTAAATTTGTTCTCAAACTCTCTCAAGTGATCACGGAAGTTCCCCATGGGACCTCATGGCAAAGAACTTTCGAGGATCTGAAAAAAAAAACTTGCTCCATATAAAGGGTGGCCTAAGCCCATAGGGGAAAATTGCTAAAAAAAAACTGAAAAAGGGGCTGCAGCAAAAGTTTCCAAGACCATACAGTGGGGTTTTAAAAAGGGAAAAATTTTATTCAGAACCCGGACTCCCCTTTGTCGACCCAAAAAAAGTTGAGTGTACGTTTTTCTTTTCATATCCCAGAGATTGGGCTTTTCCCAAAAAAGATGTTGAGTGGGTGGGCAGCAAATTTCCCAGAGCTAAAGGGGGGGGGCGCTCAAAATGTCAGTGCCCCAAACCCTATGCCCAAACTGCATCCAATTGGCCTCATGGCTGTCGTCCCAGAAGGGAGGGCCCCTTTCTAAAAATGATGCACAAAAAGCCCCAAACATTTACTGAAGAAAGACATAGACTACTGCCAAAAAATGTTCCCTTTTGCTTTTGATTGGGACCAAAAATTTTAAAATTATTTTTGGGTTTAGATGGGTGTCAAGCTTTTTGGGCGCCAATCAAGTGAGAAATAAAAAGGGCAAATGGGGGTCCCCCTTTAGTTTAAACAAGGGTTTGGGGGTCCCTAGTTTGGGGGGTTGGGATTTGTTGCCAGGCTGTGAGAAACTACAGTGCATTGAGGGAACATGAATGCCAACATGTACTGTGACATACTGAAGCAGAGCATGATCCCCTCCCTTCAGAACTGGGCCGCAGGGCAATATTCCAGAATGATAATGACCCCAAACACACGTCCAAGATGACCACTGCCTTACTAAAGAAAATGAGGATAAAGGTACAGGACCAGCCAAGCATTTCTCCATACCTGGAAGGTTGAAGAGCACAAGGTCTCTAACATCCACCAGCTTTGTGATGCAGACACGGGGGAGTAAAAGAGGATTCCAGTGGCTGCAAACTGTGATGCTCTACTGAACTCCATGTCCAAGAGAATTAAGACAGTGCTGGAAAATAATGGTGGCCACACAAAATATTGACACTTTGGGCACAATTTGTCACTTAGGGGTGTAGTCACTTTTATTGCCAGTGGTTTAGACATTGATGGCTGTGTGTGGAGCTATTTTGAGGGCATACCAAATCTACATGGTTCTACAGGCTGTACATTGACTACTTTACATTTTATCAAAGTGTCACATTTTCAGTGTTGTCCCATGAAAAGATATAATAAAATATTAGCAAAAATGTGAGCGGTGTACTCACTTTTGTGAACTACTGTACATAATATATACCATAACATCCAAATTTAGCACCCAGAACCTTCTTTAGAACCTTATTTGAAGGTCCTTCATTTCTTCCACTTCTAAACAGCACCATTTTAGTTTATGGTCTGTATCTGGTGTTGTAGTTCTGCCCCATTCTCTTTAAGGACCTGCAATACCAGATGTAGACAATAGATAAAAATGGTGCTGTGTCTTGAAAAGAAGTTTAACCTTTTTCGTAAGCTCCTTCAAGCTCTATAAAATTCAATGAAATCACATATTCTAAGAATATACCCTATCGCTTTTGTACATAAATTTTATCATATATGATATCAGGCTTCCCAGCGTTACCCAAACCGGACCAACATGGTGATCAGCTCAAGCTAATTTAGTTCTTGTTGCTTATATATGTACCAACATATTTTTAACCAAATTTAGATTTTTGTCTTTTATTTTATATCCATTGTGACCCGCATGGTTCAGTAACATATCTTTTGCATTAGCAAAAAAATATACAGCTAAGACAAGGGAGATTTTTTTTTTTTTCCTTGTGAGGTTCACATCGAGCGGCATTTTTTTTAATGAGCATGACACTAGAAAGATGTATAGACTATGTCAGGCACCCAGCAGCCCAGGATTCCGGGGGACCGATAACTCTTCAGTACTGACCCCCACTTTCGTCTTCCAGCTAGATTCCTAATCCCCGCAGTTCTTTGGGGGATTATAAATGAGAGGGCAGGAAGAACAAGGCACAAAAATAATGAAAAACATTCAAAGAAAAAAAAGAAAAATTAAAACCCGGGCTTTGCAAAAGTATAATAATATTATTGACTTTTTACGTGACTATAGGAAAAAAATAGAAAAAACCGCAGAGGCAAATAACCTAGGGACTGGCAAGAAATTTAAACAGTTTTAAGATATGCAAATTAAATGCAAACTATAGACATAGGAGAAATTTAAATTGAAAAATCTAAGAATAATGTTTCTTTGTCACTGCTTTCTGCATGTTGTTGATACATTGTAGCGGAATGTTTTCCACTTTTGTTTTAATAATTGGCTTTCTGAGCATCACAATACTGATATACATTATTGTTAATTGGGTTATTCGTAGGTGAGATTTTAACATCTGTATAAAGGAAGACAAACATGTTTAGGCCCACACTTTCTGAATCCTCACATTGCTCCATGTTTTTGGCCATTGAGGGTACTACTCTACTTGGAATCTGATATGGCATTCTAATATATATATAATATTTATATATATAATATTTTATATATATATTTTTATATACTATATATATATATATATATATATATATTTTTTTTTTTTTTTTTTTTTTTTTGGGCGCCTTAATTTACTAAGGACGACACTTCCAAGCTTCAAATTGTCTTGATTCCTAGAATGATAAGGGGCTGGCTTGCATAAATGGGGCATGTTAAGGCAGAACAGAGCAGTAGGCAATTTGGGACTAGGCTTAGTGCCAGCTATTTATTATTATGTTAATGTTGACCTGAATGATAAATTGGATAAACTAAAGGCAGGAGAAAAGGTTTTAAAGGCACAATATCATCTGAGGTTTTGTTTGTGTTACATTTCTGTTAGTGTCCCTGGCCTCAATTCCCACTGGAGGCAGCTATTTATTGAATTGCAACTAGTATTACCAGAAGACACTTCGTCTAGGCTTTATAAGTGTCATTGTGATGTCACATTAAACTTTGAGGGTGGTATAAAAAAAAATTAAGTGAGGCTGCAACTGGACCAGTTGTTTTTGTATTTTTATATTTAGAGATGGGGAATTTCCCCAAAAATTCAGTTCGCCGACTTCGCCGAACTTTCCGAAAAAATTTGTTTCGGTCCGAATTACTTTGGGACGAATCGCGTTAAAAAACAGCTATTTCCAGGTGCACAGAGCCTGTAGGGTGCTGTAGAATTTTTTTGTGCCATGCTTAAATATGCAGAGGGAGCTTGGTTTGGCGTTCATACAATGTTGTTTTTTAGTATGACACGCAGATGACTGCTGCCGCTCTTAGAATCGCTTTACTATAAAATTCCCTGGGCACTTAAGAGGGCAAAACTGACGAAAAAACTGAAGCGGGAATGCAGCCTGATAAAGTCATGGCAGCGCCAGCTGGAAAAAAAACAAGCTGAGGCTCAGGTGGCAACATCAGTGACAGAGTGTGGAGGTGACGGCGGCAGCCACAGCAGCATGAGGTCAGACAGTGGCACAATTACATTCTGGAGGTGGTAAAAACGGAGTTATGCCACAGAGTGGCACAATGACACAGTGTGGAGGGCCCCAGCAGCAGCAACAGCGCAGCATGATGTCAGACAGGGCACAATGACATTCTGGACGTGGCAAAAACAGGAGTAGGCCACAGAGTGGCACAATGACAGAGTGTTGAGGTCATGGCAGGAGCAACAGCAGCAGCATGAGGTCAGACAGTGGCACAATGACAATCTGGAGGTGGCACCAACAGGAGTAGGCCACAGAGTGGCACAATGACAGAGTGTGGAGGGCATGGCAGCAGCCACAGCAGCATCATGAGGTCAGACAGTGGCACAATGACATTCTGGAGGTGGGCAAAAAAACAGGAGTATGCCACAGAGTGGCACAATGACACAGTGTGGAGGGCACAGCAGCAGCCACAGCAGCAGCATAAGGTCAGACAGTGGCACAATGACATTCTGGAGGTGGCAAAAACAGGAGTAGGCCACAGAGTGCCACACTGACAGAGTGTGGAGGTCATGGCAGGATCAACAGCAGTAGCATGAGGTCAGACAGTGGCACAATGACATTCTGGAGGTGGCAAAAACAGGAGTAGGCCACAGAGTGGCACAATGACAGAGTGGGGAGGTCACGGCAGGAGCAACAGCAGCAGCATGAGGTCAGACAGTGGCACAATGACATTCTGGAGGTGGCACCAACAGGAGTAGGCCACAGAGTGGCACAATGACACAATGTGGAGGGCACGGCAGGAGCAATAGAAGCAGTATGAGGTCAGACAGTGGCACAATGACACAGTGTGGAGGTCACGGCAGCAGCCACAGCAGCAGCATGAGGACAGACAGTGGAACAATGACAAATTCTGGAGGTGGCAAAAACAGGAGTAGGCCACAGAGTGGCATTATGACACAGTGTGGAGGGCACGGCAGAAGCCACAGCAACAGCATGAGGTCAGACAGTGGCACAATGACATTCTGGAGGTGGCAAAAACAGGAGTAGGCCACAGAGTGGCACAATGACAGAGTGGGGAGGTCACGGCAGGAGCAACAGCAGCAGCATGAGGTCAGTCAGTGGCACAATGACATTCTGGAGGTGGCACCAACAGCAATAGGCCACAGAGTGGCACAATGACACAGTGTGGAGGGCACGGCAGCAGCCATAGCAGCAGCATGAGGTCAGACAGTGGCACAATGACATTCTGGAGGTGGCAAAAACAGGAGAAAGGCCACAGAGTGGACAATGACAGATGGGAGGTCACGGCAGGAGCAACAGCAGCAGCATGAGGTCAGACAGTGGCACAATGACATTCTGGAGGTGGCAACCACAGGAGTAGGCCACGAGTGGCCAATGACACAATGTGGAGGGCACGGCAGCAGCCATAGCAGCAGCATGAGGTCAGACAGTGGCACAATGACAGAGTGTGGAGGTCACGGCAGCAGCCACAGCAGCATCATGAGGACAGACAGTGGTACAATGGCAAATTCTGGAGGTGGCAAAAACAGGAGTAGGCCACAGGGTGGCAAAATGACAGAGTGTGGAGGTGACAGCAGGAGCAACAGCATGAGGTCACAGAGTGGCACAATGACAGAGTATGGAGGTCACGTCAGGAGCAACAGCAGCAGCATGAGGTCAGACTGTAACGAATGCAGGTAGTGGATCCGCTGGACCACCGCAAGCGATGGTGTAAGCCGTACCAGGGGACGGAATCTAAGTAGAACCCGGTTTTTCACCAGAGCCCGCCGCAAAGCGGGTTTGGACTTGCTGCGGCGGAGAATACCAGGTCGTCCCACTGGCGTGACTTTGCTGCGGTGGCAGCCAAGGAAAGTGCGTGGTACAGAATCGTGAGGCGTAGGCGGAGTCGGGGACAGGCAGGAGGTCAGGACAGGCGGAAAATGGTTCGTGGTCGGGAAAAACAGCAGCGTAGAGGTCGGTACACGGAAGTCAGACAACGAGGCACAAGAAGCTTTCTCTACAGTCTGTACGGCACTAAAGACCCGGGAAAAAAGGTGCCCCGGAAGGAAGAGGGTTAAATTTAGGGTCACCTGCCAGCCTTAACCAATAATGGGGCGTACTGGCCCTTTAAATCCTCGAGAGCCGGGCGCGCGCCGCCCCAAGCGGGGGGCGGCCGCGGCTGGCCGGAGGACGGAGGATCAGGAGCGCAGGAAGGTAAGGGGGAAGCCGGGACCCGACCCGCGGGCCCGGAAGGGGCCGCGGGGACCCGACGGGTGACAGCACGAGTGCACCGGAACCCGGGCGAGGGGCTGCGGGACCACCCGTGACAGTACCCCCCCCCCCTAGGCCCCCTCCTTCTTCTGGTTCGGAGGAAGGTCAACACGAGACGCGGCCCAGGTTTGTTCTCCTCAGGCTCCCAAGATCTCTCCTCCGGACCGAATCCCTCCCAATCAACACAGAATTGTCGTTTACCCCTAACAAACCTCATAGCCAAGATCTCTTTGACCGCAAATATGTTGGAGGCTACGGACTCAGGAGAGGGAGGAACAACTTTTCTGGAGAAGCGGTTCAACATGACGGGCTTTAGGAGGGATACATGGAAATAATTAGGGATCCACATGGTGGGAGGGGAGTTTGAGCTTATACGCCACTGGATTAATACGGCTCGGATTTCAAAGGGACCTAGGAAGCGTGGGCCAAGCTTGTAACTGGGGATTTTTAACCTGACATATTTGGCGGACAGCCAGCTTGGTCTCCAGGGGTAAAGGTTGGAGCTGGTCTCCTCTTCCTGTCCGCCTGGACCTTCATACGGGCGGGGCAGCACGCTGGGGACTGACGAGTCTGCTCCCGATGCCAGATAGGTCGTGGACCAAGTCATCCACAGAGGGAACCTCGGGGGGAGGGGGGCAGAGGGAGAGGGGGCGGGGATCCCGACCATCTACTATACATAAGGGAGATGCGCCTGAGGACCCTGAATCCAGTGAAATTGTAGGGAAAATTTCGGCCCGGGGTAGGAGGTGGACCAATCATCCTGGCGAGCAGAAACAAATGACGTAAGTAACTGCCCGAATCTGGTTGACTCTCTCTACCTGGCCGTTAGATTGCGGATGGTAAGACGAAGAGAAGTCTAACCACCTGCAATCGGGAGCAGAGTGCGCGCCAGAACTTGGACACGAACTGCACCCCACGATCAGAACCGATGTGCTGGGGCAGGCCGTGCATGCGAAGATGTGAGTAAAGAACGGGGAAAGGCCAGACGTGGTGCGGAAGGTAACCCGGGCAGTGGACGAAGTGCGACATCTTCGAAAACCTATCCGTAATGACCCAGATCACGGTGTTGCCCGAAGAGGATGGAAGGTCGGTGATGAAATCCATCGCCACATGGGACCATGGAATACTGGGCGTAGGCAGGGGTCGCAGTAGCCCGGAGGGACCGTGGCGGGGCACCTTATTCCGGGCACAAGTAGGACAGGCATCCACAAGTCCTTTAAATATCTTTACCCAGTCCTGGCCACCATTTAGAACCGAGAGATCAACTGGAACGATTACGGGCCCCCGGATGTCCTCCCAAAACAAGGAGCAGTGTCCCAATTCAGGATTTTCTTGCGCAGCGAGGGCCCCGAAGTAGGTTTGCCAGGAGGTATCTGCCGAAGGAGGACAGGTGCTGCTGGGATCAGGCGTTCCGGAGGTATGATGTGTTGGAGCTGCGGCTCCTCTCCAGTGACGTCGGATGCGCGAGAGAGAGCATCAGCCCTGATTTCTTCTCGGGGGGCGAAAAATGGATCCGGAAGTCAAATCTGGAAAAAAAAAAGAGACCACCGTGCTTGCCGAGGATTGAGGCGCTGGGCCGACTGGAGGTACTGAAGATTTTTGTGATCAGTATACACCTCAAAAGGATGACGAGCTCCCTCCAGAAGATGCCGCCACTCTTCCAGGGCCATCTTGATAGCGAGCAATTCTCGGTCCCCAATAGCATAGTTCCTCTCTGCCGACGAGAAGGTCTTGGAGAAGAAGCCGCAGGTGATGGTTCTCCCTTGGAGCCCTTTTGATTTAAGAACAGCCCCGGCCCCACCGAAGAGGCATCCCCCTCCAGAGAGAAAGGCTTCTCAGGATCAGGGCGTGACAGAATAGGTGGGGAAAAGCAAGGCCGACTTCAAATCCGAGAAGGCTCTTTGGGCCCGCTGGTGGCCAACATTTGGGATTGGCCTTCTTCCTGGTGAGAGCCACAATTGGAGCCACCAGTGTAGAGAAGGGGGAAAATTTAAACTGTAGAAAATTTAATTGGCAAAGCCCAAAAAAGTTGTATGGCTCGAAGTCCAACACGACGTGGCCATAGCAAGATAGCAGACAGTTAGTGGGACCCATTGCAGGCCTCGGTCGGAGACAATGTAAAACCCAGGAAAGGGAGACTGGGTTTGGTGGAACACGCACTTCTCTAACTTGGCGTACAGGCGGTTGCTGCGAAGGCGTTGCAGGACCAGGCGCACCTGTGATAGATGGGTCTGGAGGTCAGGGGAGAAAACCAGAATGTCGTCCAGATACACGATGACACACGTGTAGAGCAGGTCCCTGAAGATGTCGTTTACGCACTCCTGAAAGACCGCGGGGGCTTTGAACAGACCGAATTGCATCACCTGATTTTCAAAATGACCGTCGATGGTATTGTACTACGTCTTACACTCATCTCACTCACGGATCCTGATGAGATTGTATGCCCGCGCAGGGCCAGTTTGGAGAAGACCTTGGCTCCTTGTAGACGGTTTAAAGATGTTCCGTAATTAGTGGCAAACGGGTACCGGTTTTTTCACGGTAATCTGGTTAGGGCCCCCCGGGAGTCGATGCAGGGCGGAGAGAACCATTCCCTTTTCTGTACGAAGAAAAAAAACCCGGCTCCGGCGGGTGATGAGGATTTGCGTATAAAGCCCTTTTGCAGGTTCTCACGGATATAGTCCGACATGGCCTGAGTCTCCGGTCTGGACAACGGGTAAACTCTACCCCGAGGAGGACTGGTCCCAGGAAGGAGGTCAATGGGACAGTCATAGGGGCGGTGAGGAGGAAGGGATTCGGCCTGTTTCTCCGAAAAGACGTCCACGTAGTCCCGGTATTCAGCGGGAAGACCTGGCAGGGACCTGTAAGACTGATGAGGTGGAATGGCCCGGGCAGGCCGCGGAACTGAGAGACAGCGATTCAGGCAGTCGGAGCCCCAGCGTAGAATCTCCCCGGTTTTCCAATCGAGGGTCGGGGCATGGAGCTGTAGCCACGTAAGACCCAAGAGGATAGCGGAGGAAGACCGGGGAGGACGTAGAAGGTGATCTCCTCCTTGTGTAAGGCCCCACGCGGAGAGACAACGGCTTGGTCACGTACCCGAATGGCCTCACTAAGTAGCTCGCCACTCACGGAGGAAATCACCAGGGGCTTCTCCAGAGGGTCACCGGGGAAGGGGATACTGGGACACCAGGGTGGCATGAAAAAAAATTCCCGGCGGTTCTAGGGCCAGAAAGGCGGGCACCCGAAAAGCGAGTCCGGAACCCGAAGAAACCTCAACCTCCATAGTAAGACGTGGAGAGGAAGTGTTCACACCCAGGGATGCCTCTCCGACATAGCCTAGGTGCGGGCGTTTCCCTGCCGCTGTGGGCGAAGCGGGCAACCATTGCGGAAGTGATCCGGGCTGGCACAGTAAAGGCACAATTTCTCTGCCCGACGGCGGGACAGCTCCTGTTCGGACAGATGTGCCCGGTCCACCTGCATGGGTTCTTCACTGGTAGGAAGTGAAAGCGGCAGCTGGGGTCTTTGGAAGACCGGGGCCAGGCGAGGCAAACGGCGTGGTCGGGCGAGATCACGTTCCTGGCGTAGTTCCTCTTGTCGCTCGGCGAAGCGAACATCGATCCGAGTGGCTAGGTGGACCAGTTCGCTTAGAGAGGACGGGATCTCTCTAGCCGCTAGGGCGTCCTTAACTCTGCCGGACAGGCCCTTTTTAAAAGTGGCACATAGGGCGGGGGTCGTTCCGGTCAGCTCCGACGCCAGGGTCCGGAAACGAACTGCGTAGTCGCCGACAGAGGAGTCACCCTGGCGAAGGTTCAGTAGAGCGGTCTCTGCCGGGAGCCGTGCCGGGGTCTTCAAAGACACTGCGGAACTCTGAGAGGAAAGTCTGTAGGTCAGTCGTTACCTGATCGCCCGGTCCCAGAGAGGGGTGGGGCCCCAAACTTTGAGCCTTCCCGGACGCAGACTGACCCCGAAGGCCACCTTGGAACGTTCAGTGGGAAATTGACCGGCCATCAACTCAACGTGCATCGAGCACTGGGTAATAAATCACCTGCAGAGTTTGGAGTCCCCGTCAAAATTTTCAGGTAGTGGTCAGCGTAGACGAGAAGTCCGGGGGGCTGGGGGGGGGTGTCGCCACAGGAGGAGGAGTCGGGCGGCTGTTGGTTAGCCAGGAGCTGCTGCCCTCATGGCGGGCAATGGTTCAGCTGCTGGGCTTGTTGCGCTAGTTGATGAGACTGCTGAGCCACTATCGCCGTGAATCCGGATCACTGGGCAGAGGTACCTTGGCGGGATCCATGGCCCGGGTCTTACTGTAACGATGCAGGTAGTGGATCCGCTGGACCACCGCAAGCGATGGGTGTAAGCCGTACCAGGGGACGGAATCTAAGTAGAACCCGGTTTTTCACCAGAGCCCACCCCCAAAGCGGAGGACTTGCTGCGGCGGAGAACTACCAGGTCGTCCCCCTGGGTGACTTGCTTGCGGTGGCAGCCAAGGCAGTGCGGGGGTACAGAATCGTGAGGCGTAGGCGGAGTCGGGGACAGGCAGGAGGTCAGGACAGGCGGCAATGTTTTGTGGTCAGGAAACAGGAGCGTAGAGGTTCGGTACACGGAAGTAGACAACGAGGGGACAAAAGCTTTTTCTAAAAAGGGTGTACGGCACTAAAAGATCCGGCAAAGGTGACCCGGAAGGAAGAGGGTTAAATAGGGTCAAACCTGCCAGCCTTAACCAATAATGGGCGTACTGGCCCTTTAAATCCTCGAGAGCCGGCGCGCGCACGCCGGCCGGCCAGGAGGACGGGAGGACTCAGGAGCGCAGGAAGGTAAGGGGGAAGCCGGACCCGAAACCGCGGGCCGGCAGGGCCGCGGGGACCCGAGGGTGACAGCAACGAGTGCGCCGCAGCCCGGGCGAGGGGCTGCGGGACCACCCGTGACACAGACATTGGCACAATGACATTCTGGAGGTGACAAAAACAGGAGTAGGCCACAGAATGGCATAATTGACACAGGTGTGGAGGCAGCAGCAGCCACAGCACAGCATGAGGTCAGACAATGGCACAATTCATCTGGAGGTGGCAAAACAAGTAGGGGAAAAGAGTGGCACAATGAAGATTGTGGAGGTGACGGCAGAGCAACAGCATGAGGTCAGAAGTGGCCAATGACAGATGTGAAAGTTACGTGCAGCATCAGCAGCGCATGAGGTCAGCAGTGGCACAATGACAATTTTGGAGGTGGCCAATCAGGAGTAGGCCACAGAGTGCACAATGACAGAGTGTGGAGGGACGGGATCAACGCAGCGCAGTTTAGGTCAGAGGTGGCCAATGAAGTGTGGAGATGACGCCTTTTAACAGCGCAGCAGCATTTAGGTCAGAGCGTGGCCAATGACCAGGTGGAGGTCACGGCAGCAGCATCAGCAGCAGCAGCAGCATGAGGTCATAGAGTGGCACAATGACAGAGTGTGGAGGTGGGTGGCAATACCAGTCCCTGGTAGAGATGGTGTCATCAGATGGAGAAACTGGCAGCAGATGCGTGGCATCAGGTGGGTGGCGGCATCAGAATAGTGGCTGAGGCAGGTAGTTTGACCCCGGACTAATTTCTCAAAGTTTTGGAGAGGCGTCATGGCTGAAGTAATCTGACGCCTGAGGTATTGGTGTGTGGAAATCCTGGCCGATCCACGCCTAATTCATCTTGACAAAGGTCAGTCGTTCCACCATTTCCCGTGGGGCAAGCGGGTTTTTTCCTTGGGGTAGAGATGGCCCCCGCCGCACTGAACAAACCCCCTCTGATGCACACTACTGGCCGGCAGGGCAGCTTTCAACTGAAAAAATCGGCAAAATTGCTGCCCCACATCCAGTTTTGGCTGCAAAGTAGTCAAGCGGATCTTCTAACTGGGGTGGCAGAGTGCTGTCCAAGTAGGCCACCGCCTGTTGGTTCAGGGTCTGCTCCAGGTCCTGCTGCTGCTGGCGAGTGCCCTTCTCACTAGGCGGGTGAAGGTTGCTGCTCATCAGCGACTCCAGACTTAAGTTGCTGCTGATGGAGCTGGTACTGCTCTTCCCCCCCCACCTTCCCACAGCAGCCGCGATAGTAGTACGTGAGCGCTGAGGAACCCCCCGGTCAGACCTGTCAGAGGAGGGATGATACCGCACATAGGCAGCGGCCAACTGACTACAGAGGATTTCTCTATAGTATTTGAGTTTGTCCTCCCTCTCAGCAGCCGGTAGCGAGGGTCCAATAGGGTGGAGAGCCAGAAGCCATCCCTCTGCTGGATGGTGACTATTCAGCTGTCACTAGCTAGGCAAATCATCATGCTGCATGCCATCTGTACAAGTGACTCCGAGGGACTCCCGGCCTCCATCTCCACTGTATACTGCCACAGTGCTTGCGGGTCATCTGCCTAGTCTTCCTCATCTCCATCTGCTCCTGCTCCTCCTCTCCTGTCACCTGGGTAGAAAATCCATTCATTTCACCAGACAATGCTTCTTCTCCAATGTCCTCTTCCTCCTCCAGTTCAGTCCCCACTGGACTCATGTGGCCGCGAGATGTAGTCGCCACATCTCCAGTCCCCTGCCCAGACAGGTTTTTCAGCATCTGTTCCAGGACATGAAACGTTATTCATCCCGTACTCCTGGCGACTGACAAATAATGTAGCCTCCTCAAATGGCCTCAGCAAACGGCAGGTGTCACGCATGAGCTTCCACTGGCTGACATCAAAGTTACACAGGGGAGTACTCCTGTCCGCCTGGATCATCAAAAAATCGTTAATGGCCTTTCTCTGTTCATACAGTCGGTCCAACATGTGCAGGCTGGAATTCCGGCGGGTGGAAACATCGCATATCAGCGTGTGTTGGGGGAGGCAGTTTTGCCGCTGCAACTCGAGGAGGGTGTTCCTGGCTTTGTAGGAATTGATGAAGTGCAAGCACAGTATCCTGGCCAATTTCAGAAACTTAAGAAAATAGATGGAAGAATTAAGGAACCTTTTCACAACCAGATTGAACACGTGCGCCATGCAGGGCGCATGGACCATCCCTCCTCAGTGCAGCGCGGACACCATGTTCCTCCCATTGTCCATCACCATGGTTCCGATTTGCAGTTGACGCAGAGAAAGCCACACATCGATTTCTTGCTGCATGACGCGGAGCAGTTCCTCCCCTGTGTGACTTTGTTCGCCGAGGCAAGCCAGGGGTAGAAACTGTGGAAAACCGCCTGTGCCCTAAAATTTTTAA
>JAODAL010035256.1:0-43163 GCA_025379985.1 Phyllomedusa bahiana | reverse complement strand
CTAGGTCTTTATAAACTATTTTGTGGTGAATAATTATCTGTCTTGCACGCAGAAATTTTGCAACTTTCAAAATCGCAAATTTTTCCAAATTTTCATGAAATTTTTTATTTTTCACAAACAAACAAGGATTGTATGGATAAAAATTTCTTACTAATTTAAAAAGGCACAATGTGTCACGAGAAAACAATCTCTGAATCACATGGCTAGATAAAAGTATCAAAAGTTATTCTCACATAAATTGACACATGTAAGATTTCAAAAATAGGGCTGTGTCAGGAAGGTCAAAACAGGCTGGGTCCTTAAGGGGTTAAAATGAAGATGTACAAATGTCCTGTTCAATGATATAATAGGTTAATAATGAAGGTGTACAAATGTTCTCAGTCATACAATTATACATAATCACAAGCATAATACATGCATGCATTCTGCAATAAAATTCTAAATATATAATTACATAGAACTAGTGTTGAGCGATTACGTTGACCATCGAAATCGGTCGATGGCCGATAGTCGACCATCATCAACAAGATAGTCGATAGTGAGCAGTCGATTATGAGCGATGACCATTAAAGTCTATGGGAGAGCAACAACACCTTCATTCTTACACCCAAACAGGGCTGGAGAAGCTGAAATTAACATCCACAACAGTCAAATGGATACGTGCTACATCTTAGGCAACCCACTTGGTTATAAAGCCACAGAAAAAAACAAAAACATTCACTATCCCTGTCTTGTCCCAACAGCTGACCCTTAAACCTGCATCACCCACAAATTAAAAAGTGCCAGAAGGCAGTATGATTTGAACCATCATCTTACTTGAACTGGACATTGAATATCCCCGTCCTGGAACGCATGCATGAGCCCCCAAACCCGCATGACCCCCCGATTTATAGTGCCGGAAAAGGAGTCTTTCAACCACCATTTTAGTTGAACTGGACATTGACTATACATGTCCTGGGCCACAGCATGAGCCCCAAACCTGCATGACCCCCAGATTCAAACAGTGTCGGGAAAAGGAGTCTTTCAACCACCATTTTAGTTTCACTGGACATTGACTATACCTGTCCTGGGCCACAGCATGAGCCCCAAACCTGCATTTACCTCCATATTAAAAAGTGCCGGGAAAAGGAGTCTTTGAACCACCATTTTAGTTGAATGGACATTAACTATTTTTCTGTCCTGTACCGCAGAATGACCATTAAACCTGTCTGAACCACAGATTAAAAAGTGCCGGGAAAAGGAGTCTTTTATCACCATTTTAGTTGAACTGGACATTGACTATACCTGTCCTGGACCGCAGTATGACCATTAAACCTGCATGACCCCCAAATTAAAAAGTGCGGGAAAAGGAGTCTTTCAAAACCCCCATTTTAGTTGAACTGGACATTAACTATATTTTGTCCTGGACCGCAGAATGACCATTAAACCTGTTGACCACAGATTAAAAAGTGCCGGAAATAGGAGTCTTTCAACCACCATTTTGTTTCACTGGACATATACTGTCCTGTCCTGGGTAGCGCTTGCCCCTCCGTATGAGTGGGGGACCAATTGAGCTTCACTTGGAAATACTGGTGGTTAACGCTCCTGTTCCACCCAGGTGTACTTTTTCTTGGCATTCTTTTTATTATTTTACTCAATGTGCTGGAGGAAATTGTCTCTGTTCTTTGTTCTCTGTCCGTGCTCCATACTCCATGTCCTCTGAATAACCTACATCTGGTCAAGTTTTCCTGTCCTCCCTTGTTACAATTCAGAGGAATTTTTTTTCCTGCTATTTTGTACATGCAAGTTTTTTTAGTAGTTTTGTTCTAGAAAACACAATTTTAAAATAGGAGGAAACCCACCATGTCTTTGTTTAAATTTTTTTTTAATTGTATTAAAGGGGTTGTTCAATACAGGGATTTATAGCTTGTTTAAAGATCTTCAAAAAAAAAGTCATTTTTTCAAAAAGTGTCCCTTTAACAGTGTCCTACCTATTCCTTTTCTGACACACCACCCTTGGCCACTCTTGACAATTTGGAAAAAAATGTCTTTTAGAAAAAATTTTTTTAAAATTGGACCAGTGTAAGCTGCATTTCAAAGCAAAACCCCCAAAAAAATTTCAAACAGACCCTTGAGCCACTTTTGACAATTGTGAAGAACAAATGTCTGTTAGAAAAAAACATTTTTTTTATAATGGGGCCTTATTAGTATTTCAAAGAAAAAATGCCCCCAAAAATTTCAAAGCATGCCCCTTGCCCCCTTTGGGGAAAATTGTGAAAACAAATGTCTGTTAGAAACAACATTTTTTTTATAATAGGACCTGTAGTATTCTGCATTTAAAAGCAGCATGCCCCAAAAAATTATAAATATGACTTCTCAGCCACTTTTAAAAAATTGTGGGGGGAGAAATGCCATTAAAAGCCACATTTCTTTTCCCAAAAGGGGACCATAATTTTAGTGTACTCACAGCAACATGACCTCAAAACCCATTGAAAATGCGAAAAACTTCTAAAGAAAAAGTGGAATGGAATACGGTTTTTGCATGAAAACCTTGTTTGTCTTTACAGTTCCTCCGAAAAAACAGAAAGAAACTTTTGGGGAATGAGAAAAAAATTGCAGTAAGAAATGTCTTTTTAAAAAAAAAAGTTTTCAAGAGGACCATTTTTTTTGGGAAGAGAATGTGAAGTAGACCGGAAAATAATGGTGCTGGGAAATTGGGGGCCCACAACATCATCAGAGATATGCCTGTTCTTTTGATGAATCAACGATCCACTTTTTGGGGGAAAAGCCAGGGTTTTGGGTCTTAATGACTCTCCAGCGTGCTAAAGGCCGCTAGATAGGACCTGACTGCTGGGGGGAAACACGTTTAGCGTGACAGTCAGCTGGGGCCATTCGTCCATTTTGGATCCAAAGAAGTCTATTGGGTCCGGGAAACTCAAAAAATCAGTGTTGAATGCAATAGTCGTGACCATGTTTTAAGTTTTTCTTGTGTTTGGATGGTGCCCTGCATTGAATGCTTTGGGTGGGGTGGTAAAAAAAAAAGATTCCAGAGGTCACCCATTAGGCTTCTGCCCCCTTCCCTGCTCTGCTGTACCCCCACTTGGCATTATGCTGTCACGTCGCTGATGTTTTTCCCCACCGTATCTTTTGGGGAACGTGAAGCAGACGCAACAGATGTCCCCTTTTTTAACAATCAGAAAGGTCCCTTTTCCCTTTTTAAATCTCTATTTGGGTGGGTGGAAGAAAGTGTGGTCTTTTTTGTACCGGGGATCCAGGAGGGTGGCCCCAGTAACTGTTGTTCTTTTGAGGGCCTTTATTGCGAGGATATGTTGGAGGGAAAAGGAGCATCCAAACATCATGTGAGAGATGGGGCCCTTTATTTCCCAAGCCTCTGGGGCGAGGGGCAATAGCAAAAATGATCTTCCTCATCTTCCTCCCCCGCCTCAAATTCGCGCCCAACCTCTTTCCCAAGGAGGGAGTCGGTAACGTTGGTGTTTGGAATACCTCCCCCTCCTCCTCCTTCCGCTGCCTCCGGGACGCTTCAAAACGCCCCCGACTTGCTGAGATGATGCACCCTGAGAGTGTGCCCACCTTGCACTACTCTGGGGCCCCGAACACTGCCTAATGAAGACCCTGAAAAATTTTGAAACTGTCGGGCCTTGTGGATTTACGGAGAGAAAGTCCGTGTCCCACGTGTCGTTCCTCTTCCGTTTGCTGCGGGACCCGTTGTTTCAGAGTGTCCCACGATCGTTCCCAAACTAAGATCACCACAATGCTCAGTGACAAGGGCATTGCCCTTACCTTTTGGTGGTTCTTCAAAATGGAAGGATGGTGCAGAGTTTTTTCACCGCCCCACTCCGGTGGCCAACACCCCAGGTCCGCACCGCTGCTTTCAGGCCATGTGTCATTTGTACTGCGTAAAAGGGATTGCGCTGCTGCCCCAATGTGGAGCATGTGGAGGGTGGAAATCAGCTGGGTTTCCAAAGTCAACAATTTAGCGGTTGACGGGGAGGCGAGCTGCGGCAGGGGCGAACGGGGAGTGGAACTTGACTTCGAGCCCTTCCTCGCAGGCGTCCAGCCCGGGGAAACCCCTTTAGAAAATTTTGGGACGACAAGGTTCATGACATTTGGGCCCGGAAGGGATTGCTCCATCTACCGATTTTAAGGGCGGCCAGCAGATTTCGCCGGTTTATCGACACACCAAAGCCATTGCCTGGGCAATGGTTCTGGCACCCAGGCCAGCGCTCGGTTCGTTGCGGAGAGACGTCAACAGCTCTCAGTCTTGACGCTATGTGTGGGACGGTCTACCAACGACGCAGGATTATTTTCAACTACGGCCCTGGTTTATATCTGGGTACGTGATGCCACAGAGATGGACCTTGGGGGCAAGGACCCCTGGATCCATCCATGCGGTTTTGAGTAGCGTCGCCGAGCCCTGAGAGCCTCCGTCACCACCAGAGACATTGCATCCAGCTCACCCAGTGAGCTGTCTCAGTGATTATAGCGGCCTTTGGACCGTGCTTATTAGTCGTTTGTCGGTGGTCAGCTGGACTTTTCCGGACACATGATGCAGACAACAACGCTTGAAAATTTTAGATACACGTGGCTGGCCGGGCAGGGACTGGCTTTGTCTGTGTAAGAAATGCCTGCTCGGCAATCTGGTATTGGGGCAGGCGAGGGCCATTGACGTGGCGGAACCCTCATGTGTCCACCAGATAGAAAGGGCAACATTTCCAAGGCCATAAAGCCTGGGCAATGCCGACATTTCAGCTTTTGGCCTTTGGGGATGGTTTGGGTTAAAGTGTTTCTTCTGCTCCCAACCTGAAGACAGAAGGCTGGCTGCTAGGTCTGGCCGCTGTACGGGGTGAGGTCAACAACTGGCGGAAGGAGGATGGGTAGGTTGGGTCTCTGGTGGTGCATGGTTGTACTGGGTTGACGGATGGTGGCTGAAGCGGAGAGGCTGATCCTGATCATGATCTCTGAGGTCATGGGCAGCTGAGGAACGCTTGGTGGTGGCGGAGGAGGCGGGGTAGAAGAGGCTTGTGACAGTGGTTGGAGGACCGTCGTCGGTCTGGCCTTTTTGGGCCAGTGTTCGCCTCCATTTTCAAACTCATGCATTCGCTGCATGTGAATAGACATGTTGGTGGGTGGTAAACAATCTAGGTTCTTGGCCTCTACTTATGAGTTTTCCGGAATTGGACGGCATATGACATGGGTGATCAGAGGCTTGGTCAAAGAAGGCCCAGGCTTGAGAGGTCTGAACCTTTTTGACGGCGATAAGCGACGGGAAGATTGGAGCGGGGTGTTGCGCTGACCCCCCCATGGTGGCGAATCATTTCAGCAGACTTCTGCGACCGCCCTCTACCTTTTGAGGCGGAACCCGTATGACATACACAGATCGTATTCCTCCTCGTTCCAGTGATGAAGCAGCTCGCAAGCAAATTCTGCTTTGATTCGCAGGATGCTGCTATGAAAAACAGAACCACGTTGGAATCCGCAATGTCGTCATCATCATCATCAACCACAGGTGACTTGGTCGTCCTTGCCTTTCTGCAACCAGGAGCTTGGGCTACAAGCAAGAGGGACTGAAAGGCGTTGCCGACGCACGGGATTTTTGCGATTGTTCGGGCTTCCTTCTCACTCCTCTGATGGCATCAGTACTGGGAGTAACGAGAAAATCATACTCTTTGGCACTCTTGATCTTTTAACATGCCTTCTGACCCCAACCACATTTTGTCATCAAAGAGGTCTTCAGAAAATGGATTATCCACAGTGGTGGGTCCACGAGTTGACATTTGGGCTGCTTCATGTTGGACGGATGCTGGTGATGCTGATGACGACTTTTTGGCCGTGACTGGGAGGACGAGGAGGTAAGACTGCTGGATGCAGGTTGCATTAACCACTGAAGGACAGATTGGCGACGCTGTTCGTTACTGAGATTCACAGGGCCCTGACCCAGCGATGACAGGCCTGACGGTCCTGCAACTGACGATCCGCTGGCATGCGTTTTGTCGCCAGCACTGGAAGGAGCACCTTCTCTCGTACCTCTACCTCCATGTCCTACCCCCCTCTTTGCTCGCTTACCACCTGAATTTCGCTCCATGTTCAGAAAGATAAAAATTTAAGAAGGTATGGAAGAGTTTTGGAAAGTCTCTTATTAAAAGACGGCAAATCACAGCTATTCTCAAATCCCTCAAATCAAAACAAAATTGCTGGATCAAATTTAACTGCAAAGTAGATCTATCAACAAAGCTGGCCTGCGCCAAGTGAAAAAAACACGTATCTGAAATGTATTCGGATAACACAAGGTATTTTTGGCACCTATCAATTCACCTGTGGTGACTATAAAATTGCTGTATTCAAATTTAAGTGCAAGCTGCCTCAATGAACAAAGCTGTAGTGCGCCAAAGTAAAAAAACACGTATCTGTTATGTATTCATATAATACAAGGTATTTTTAGGCACCTATCAATTCACCTGTGGTGACTATAAAATTGCTGTATTCAAATTTAACTGCAAAGTAGATCTATCAACAAAGCTGGCCTGTGCCAAAGTGGAAAAAAACACGTATCTGAAATGTATTCGGATATAAAAGGTATTTTTGGCAAACCCATCAATTCACCTGTGGTGACTATAAAATTGCTGTATTCAAATTTAAGTGCAAGCTTTCCTCAATGAACAAAGCTGTAGTGCGCCAAAGTCAAAAAACACATATCTGTTATGTATTCATATAATACAAGATTTTTTTGGCACCTTTCAATTCACCTGTGGTGACTAAAAATTGCTGTATTCAATTTAAGTGCAAGCTGCCTCAATGAACAAAGCTGTAGTGCGCCAAAGTAAAAAACACATATTGTTATGTATTCGTATAATACAAGATATTTTTGGCACCTTTCAATTCACCTGTGGTGACTATAAGATTGCTGGATTCAGATTTAAGTGCAGGCTGCCTCAATGAACAAAGCTGTAGTGCGCCAAAGTAAAAAAAACACGTATCAGTTATGTATTCGTATAATACAAGATATTTTTGGCACCTTTCAATTCACCGGTGGTGACTATAAAATTGGTGGATTCAAAGTTAAGTGCAAGCTGCGTCAATGAACAAAGCTGTAGTGCGCCAACGTGAACAGACACGTCTCTGTTATGTATTGCGTATAATACAAGATATTTTTGGCACCTTTCCAATTCACCTGTGGTGACTATAAAATTGCTGGATTCAAAGTTAAGTGCAAGGTGGATATATCAACAATGGGGGAATGGGCAAAATTGAACATGAACCCCTATCTGAAATGTATACTGATAATAAAAGTGGAGTTTTGCACCTAACCAAGAGACCTGCAGTTTCTAGAAAAGATGTGTATCCTAATTTAAGTTCAGGCTGCCCAATATCCAGGAAATATTTCAATAGAAATCTGTTAATAATAAAGCTATTGCAGTGCAATGTCTACTCTAAGTCTTGGTGAACTTTATTCAGTATTCTTTATAGAGCTTGTCTGTGTTCGCCCGCGGGCACCCCCCCCCCTTCGCATCCCCTCGTGACTTTACAGTGGTAGATGCGCCTTTAACAGTCTCTACCTAACTACATAATCTTCCAATCTCTACTCTAACTAAATTGTAAGGATCACAGCTAATAGTAGAGGTTTCTCTGTGAAGAAATAGAATAATTTCGCCGAGCTGTTTGGACATAAGCAGAGCGCACTTCCTTCTGCTCTGAGACGCTGAGAGACACTGAGGCTGAAACAGGAAACGCTGTTCTATGTAAAACGAGGTCATGTGATTTTTCCAGCCAATCGCAACCATACACATCCCAGTCATGACGTCGCACTCACATCTCACCCTGCTCTATTCTGTAAGCTGATTTACTGGCTGCCAAAATGACAGGAAGTGCCGAAAATTGCGCGATCTTAATAGATGATGCACAGATTTTAACCTAAATTATCGCATGATCTAAAAATTTCGATCAACATAAAAACTGTGCCGATTTCAACTTTGGCGATAATAATCGCTCAACACTACATAGAACCGCAAAAAAACACATAGTGGTATCAACACTGAGATGGGGGCCATCTCTAAATCCAAAGTCATTCCTTCAAGACCCAGTTTGGTAGTTAATACCAGTAAGTAATAACACTAAAAGAGCTGAAATTACTACTCAGATATCATTTTTGTAGCTAACTTCATATGTAACATATACTGTAGCTCCATATAACTAATATTACTCCAAGCACAGACTAAGATATTAATCCTCTATATTCATACTTCATGATCACCAACGAAAAAAAAAAGTTAAGCCCAGGTGCTTAATTTTATTATGTTGTATCTATAGGATTATGTGTATTAAATCTAGGTGTTAACATTTTGTCTTAAAAAGGTCACTTTTAAATGATAAAAGTTAAGAATAATGGAGCAAATGTATCTATCACTTAGACAGTGAAAACGTAGAATAGACAGTCTTAAAATACAAAGTTTTGATAAATCTGGTGCATCTTTAAACTATCTAGTCTTACTTGAAACCTGTAAGGACCTGTCAGGGACACACACAGAGACATAGACGAGTGAGGCCCTGACACTGGTCCCAAACTCTGTCCCTGCCTTTTGGGGAACAAAACTCCTTACTAGGTTAGCCCCGACCTGAAGACTGGCTACTGCTGCCAAGTGGAACACAGACAAAGACAAACACACACGGAACAAACAAGAGAAGTCGGGCAGGCCAGGCCAGTAACAAATAGGCAGCGTGGTACCAAAACGTGAGACAAAAGAGTAACCAGGAAACAAGCAAAAGTCAAATCACAGAGAAGAAAATGAGAACACAGGCGAACCATAGGAAGAGAAATCGTATAGCAGGCAAAGAGGGCAGGAAGGTGAGACTATAAATAGGAAAGGGGAGGAAAGAGAGCAGAGGTGATAGAAAGAAGGAACTGTCAATCACCAAGAGAAGAAGTTAACCCCAATAGTGCTGGAAGGTTTCTGGTCATGGGTGTTGGCCAGAAATACATTAGGCATACAGAGTTTGAAGGCAGCGTTCACACTGGTGAAAAAGAATACAAGGTATTCTGTTAAAAAACATGGTTTACGTCGTACCGGCCGTGGAGCCAAAAGCCGGGGTTGTGTCAGGCACAATCATGACAACACCTTTTCTTAGTTGACTTACTATATTTCACTAATTGCATCAAATAGTGGCATATTTTTTTGGCGAATACCGACACTAACTAGGCCACACCCCCTTTTAGTGAAATCACACTTCTTTTACTAAGTTTATGCCCCTTTAGTTAGATATGGGGAAGAAGTGTCTGGAAATGGTCTATAACACATAATAAATGTGGATCACAGACCAAAATAATATCAAAGATAAGGGAAATAAAATTAAATAGTTTTAAAGAAGTGCATCCAAATCTTTTAAAACGTAACTTTTAATCATATGTACATTAAAATAAGTAACAGTATCAAATATCAAATACTTACCACCCTAAAATAGTAGAGTCAATGAAGTGGCAGATCACATGTAATTGAATCAATAATGCTCAAAGCAAAAATATCCTGTAAGGAGAAAAGGGTACCAATCCTGACCCTTATCATAATTCCCTAATCTCACCCTTATCGAGAAACCCTACTATGAAAATATAATTAAGCCCAAACCCGTTTCAGTGAAAACAGCAATGGAGATCCAAATGGGACTGGTGTGTCCAGTTGTGCTAAAGCCAGGAGCTAACTGAAAGTATATAACTGTCTCATTTTTTGAGACTGTTGTAGTGCATCTTGAGCTCACAACTGGTTTGGCATTTTCTGCACTGGATTGTGAAATGTAAAAGCTTCGGACTTTGCTGCAGGGTTTCCCCTCCAATAAGCAAATGGGGGAGAGGAGACCCTATAATCTAATATCAGTGGTCTTAGGATTGGCCATCAATTTTGTAAGGCTAGAAACGCCTAAAAAACTGCCCATATGTCTTATCAGGATTTTCATTACGGATGCAATAACAATGAAATACTGCTAAACAATTCTTCCTTGTTAGAAAAAGTTCTTGGCAATAGGTTGAGTACAACATGTTTCCCAGCTGGGACCCCAAGCAAGCAGCTGTAAACTACTTTAAAGCCTGTCAGTAAATGTTCAATTTCCCTGCAGCGCCACCCCAGAATTATTACACTGTGACCATTTAAACCAATGATGTTATTAGTACAGTACTGGACAAATCCTGCCAAATGTTCTTTATAATCCATATCCTTTTTGGCAAATAAATGAGCATACACTAAGAACTTCTTCACATGATATATGAAAATATATCTCATAAACTAGACTGCCACTTTTAAGGCTAGTTATAATTGGTCATCATAAGACCTCATTTTAATGTCCATATTATAACTATAGCACCTTGCTCCATCTTCCCCCAGACATTTCTACTAATTGAATTGACATGATCAGGAGCAGAACTATAGGTGGTGAATAGCTAACAGTCTCTTACTACATAAGAAGACACCAGTGTCATAATTAGTACATGGTAAGTGCATTTAGGAGGAGGGATTGTCACTAGTGTTGAGCGATTATAATCGACAAAGTTGAAATCGGCACGGTTTTTAGGTTGATCGGAATTTTTCGATCACGCGATAATTTAGGTGAGAATCTGCGCATAATCTATTACTATCGCACCATTTTGGGCGCTTCCTGTCCATTTTGGCGGCCAGCAAATCAGCTTAGAGCATAGAGCAGGTGTGCTGGGTGTGCGATGTCATGACTGTGATGTGTATGGTTGTCATTGGCTGGAAAAATCAAAATGCCCTCGTTTTACATAGAACAGCCCTTCCTGTTCAGCATCAGTGTGTCACTGTGTCTCATAAGAGCAGGACGTGTGTCAGCTTTTCTCCTCAATACAGCTCAGCGACACAGCTCTTTGTTCACACAGACAACTATGTTTTTAGCTGTGAACATTAGAACATAGGTAGATTAGAGAATTTCAGTTATTAGTTAGTTAGGCTGAGACTTTTAAAGAAGCATCTAGCGCTGTACAGCCGGGTGGGGGGGGGGGGTGTGGGGGTGCGGGCGAGCACAGACAGACAGGCAGGCAGGCTTTTGAAAGGAGAGAGTAAATTGCGCATGCCAGACTCTGCTTTGAACCTGCATTGAAATGCCTTTTTTTTACCAGTTTTTGGTGAAATAGTAACTTGTTTTTTGTGCAGCCCAGTTTTATTCAAAGACCCACCTTGTATTTACAATAGGATAAAGAACTTTTCTAGTCCTGCAGGGGGTATGTCATAGGTGCAAAAACCACCTTTTATTATCCGTACACGATTTAAGTAGGTTTCTTTTCACTTTTGTGCAGCTCAGTTTTATTCAAAGACCCACCTTGTACTTACAATAGGAAACAGAACTTTTCTAGTCACTGCAGGTGTATGTAATAGGTGCAAAAAACACCTTTTATTAGCCGTACCCGATTTAAGTAGGTTTTTTTTTTCACTTTTGTGCAGCCCAGTTTTATTCAAAGACCCAACTTGTACTTACAATAGGATACAGAACTTTTCTAGTAACTGCAGGTGTATGTCATAGGTGCAAAAACCACCTTTTATTATCCGTACATGATTTAAGTAGTTTTTATTTTTCTTTTGTGCAGCCCAGATTTATTCAAAGACCCACCTTGTACTTACAATAGGAAACAGAACTTTTCTAGTCACTGCAGGTATATGTCATAGGTGCAAAAACCACATTTTATTAGCCGTACACGATTTAAGTATTTTTTTTTTCACTTTTGTGCAGCCCAGTTTTATTCAAAGACCCAACTTGTACTTACAATAGGATACAGAACTTTTCTAGTCACTGCAGGTGTATCATAGGTGCAAAAAATACCTTTTATTATCCGTACACAACTTAATTAGTTTTTTTTTTTCAGTTTTGTTCAGCCCAGTTTTGTTCAAAGGCCCAACTTGTACTTACATTAGGATACAGAACTTTTATATTAACAGCAGGTGTATGTAACAGGTGAAAAAAACACCTTTTATTATCCTTACACGATTTAATTAGATTTTTTTTCAGTTTTGTGCAGCCCAGTTTTATTCAAAGACCCAACTTGTACTTACATTAGGATACAAAACATTTCTAGTAACTGCAGGTGTATTTCATTGGTGAAAACCCCACCTTTTATTTTTCCGTTACAATCAAATTTTAGGTTGTTTTCACTTTGGCGCAGCCCAGTTTGTTCAAAGACCCATCTTTACTTATATTAGGATATAGAATTTTGCTAGTAATTGCTGTTGTTTTTTAAATAGGTGCAAAAACCCACCTTTTATTAAATCCATACACAATTTAATTAGGTTTTTGTCACTTTGGCGCAGCCCAGTTTTGTTCAAAGACCCACCTTGTACTTACATTAGGATACAGAAATTTTCTAGAAATTGCTGTTGTATTTTATAGGTGCAAACCCATCTTTTATTATCCGTACACAATTTAATTCGTTTTGTTTCACTTTGGCGCAGCCCAGTTTTGTTCAAAGACCCAACTTGTACTTGTATTACGATACAAAAATTTGCTAGTAATTGCTGTTGTATTTCATAGGTGCAAAACCCACCTTTTACTATCCGTACACAATTTAATTAGGTCTTCTCACTTTGGTGCAGCCCAGTTTTGTTCAAAGACCCATCTTATACTTATATAAAGATATCCAAAATTTCCTAGTAATAGCAGGTGTTTTTCATTGGTGCAAAAACCTCCTTTTCTTATCCGTATAACATTTAAATAGCTGTATTGCACTTTGGTTCGCCCCAGTTTTTTTCAAATAGCCACCTTGTACTTAAATTTGGATACAGAAATTTCGTAGTTACTGTTGGTGTATTTCATTGGTGCAAAAAACACCCTTTGTTATCCGTATAACTTTTAAATAGCTTTATTGCACATGGTTCAGCCCTAGTTTTTTTCAAATAGCCACGTCGTACGACAATTCTGATAGAAAATTTTTCTAGCAACTGTTCTCGTTTGTCATTGCTGCAAAAAACGCAATTTCTCATCCGTGTAACTTCTGAATAGTTTTATTGCGCTCGTGGAATCTCAGTTTGGCGCAGATAGCGCACTTGTATGATAGTTTGTTGAAAACTATCAATTCCTAGTCCTACTGGGCAGTTGTAAATCCCTGGGACTGAAGGAAGAACACTATTGATTTTGTCTTACGGTTCTTCCACCAGACCGCATTTCACAGGTAATTGCTAGAAACATTTCAGTTTCTAATCCTAGTTGGCTGTAGGAAATTAGAGGGATTTAAGAATAGCTGTGATTTGCCGTCTTTTAATAAGAGACTTTCAAAAACTCTTCCCTACCTTCTTAAATTTTTATCTTTCTGAACATGGAGCGAAATGCAGGTGGTAAGCGAGCAAAGAGGGGTGTAGGAGGTAGAGGTACGAGAGAAGGTGCCCCTTCCAGTGCTGGCGACAACATGCAAGCCAGCGGATCGTCGGTTGCAGGACTGTCAGGCCTGTCATCACTGGGTCAGGGCCCTGTGAATCCCAGTAACGAACAGCGTCGCCAATCTGTTCTTCCGTGGTTAATGCAACCTGCATCCAGCAGTCGTACCTCCTCGTCCTCCCAGTCACGGCCACCTATGTCGTCATCAGCATCATCAGCATTCGTCCAACATGAAGCGAAGGCAGCCCAAATGTCAACTTGTGTACCCACCACTGTGGATAATCCATTTTCTGAAGACCTCTTTGATGACACAATGTGGTTGGGGTCAGAAGGCATGTTAAAAGATCAAGAGGCCAAAGTGGATGATTTTGTGTGCTCTGACGCCCAGTTGCTGATGCCATCAGAGGAAAAGAAGGAAGCCGGTCAATCGGCAAAAATTCCGGGCGGTTGGCAACGCCTTGCAGTGCCTGTTGCTTGTAGCCTGCAGCTCCTGGATGCAGAATGCCAGGATGACGAAGTCACCTGTGTTGATGATGATGATGACGACATTGCGGATCCAACGTGGTCTTTTCAGCAGAATTTGCTTGCGAGCGCTTCATCAGTGGACGAGGAGGAAGATAATGGGGTAGTGTCAGTACGGCTCCCACCTCAAAAAGGGAAAAGGTGGTTGCAGAAGTCCACTGGCATGATTCCGCCACCCACGATCAGCAGAAACACCGATCCTCGCTTATCGCCGTCGAAAAGGTTCAGGACTTCTCAAGCCTGGTCCTTTTCAAGCAAGCCTCTGATTCATCCAGCGATGTCATATGTCGCCTTTGCCGTAAACACATCAGTAGAGGCAAGAATCTTAGGTGTTTAACCACCACCAACATGTCTAGTCACATGCAACAAATGCATGGGGTTGAAATGGAGGCAACACTTGGCCAAAAAAGGCCACACCGGTGCCGGGCTTCCAACCACTGTCACACCCTCTGTCTCCTCCTCCTCCTCCTCCCCCACCGCCAAGAGTTCCTCAGCTGCCCATGTCTCACAGAGTCATGATCAGGGATCAGCCTCCGCTTCAGCCTCCACCGTCGCCCGAGTACCTCCAACACAACCAGAGACCCATCCTACCCATTTCCCCTTTCCCCCAGTTTGACAATTGCACGCCGTACAGCAGCCATCTAAAGGGGCCAGCCTTCTGTCTTTTAGGTTTGGGAGCAGAAGAAAACACTTTAACCCAAACCATCCCAAACCAAAAGCCTGAATGTCGGCATTGCCAGGCTTTTGGCCTTGGAAATGTTGCCTTTCTATCTGGTGGACACAGATGGGTTCCGCCACGTCATGGCCCTTGCTTGCCCCCAATATGCCCCCAGATGCCGTGCAGGCATATCTTTTCCAGAAAAGCCGTCCCTGCCCTGGCCAGCCACGTGTCATCTAAAATTTCAAGCGCGTTGTCTGCATCTGTGTCTGGAAAAGTCCATCTGACCACTAACACATGGGGCTATAAGCACGGCCAAGATCGCTATATCTCTGTGACAACTCCACTGGGTGAGCTGGGTGGATGTCTCTGGTGGTGACAGTGGGTCTCAGGGTTGGCGCACCCCTCTTCAAAAACCGCAGGGATGGTGCAGGGTTCTTTCCCCCAAGGTCCTCTGGTGGCATCACGTGCCCAGAAAAACCAGGCCGTGTTAAAATTAATCTGTCTTGGAGACCGTCCACACACAGGTAAGGAGCTGTGGATGGCTCTCCGCAACGAAACTGAGTGCTGGCTGGGTGACAAGAACCTTGTGCCAGGCAAGGTGGTGTGCGATTTAAAGGCCGAAATCTGCTGGCCGCCCTTAAGATCGGTAGGCTGGAGCACATCCCTTGCCTGGCACATTACATGAAACTTGTCGTCCAGAAATTTGATAAAAGCAGCTTAACCCCAGGTCTGGACTGCTGCTGAGGAAGGCTCGAGGTCTGAGTTCGCACTTCCCCGGATCCCCCGGGTCTCCGCCGTTCGCTCACCCTGCTTCATCCCGCCTGGCTGCTCAGTGTCAGCTCGTCTCACCCGTCAATCATTCCTCATTGTTTGACGTAGCAACACGATGGAACTTCCCACCCTCCAAATGCGTCCATCGATGTGTAGCAGCGCATTGCAATTACGCAGTAACGAAGGTGACACATGGCCCGACAAGCAGCGTTGCAGACCTCGGTGTGTGTGTATCACCTTGAGAGCTGGAGGCAGGTGAAAAACTCTGGCACCATCCTTGCCTAGTTTTGAAGAAGCCACCAAAAGTGGTCAGTGCGGACAATCGCCCTAGTCAGCATGAGACATTGAGGTGATCTAGTTTTGGAACGAACGTTTGACAACTCTGAAAACATCATCCCACCAGCGACGGAGGAGGAGAAACGGACACCGATGCGGACACGGAGCCTTTCTCTCCATGGGAATCCCCAAGGCCCGACTAGTTTTCACAATTTTAATTTGTCTTCAGTTAGTCAATGGTTCAGGTCCAGGACCAGTGCACAGGCGGCGCCTCAGCTCTCAGGTGAATCATCTGAGGCAAGTCAGGGCTGTGTTGAAGCTGTGCCGGAGAAGCGGAGAGAGGAGGATGAGGTATTCCTTGAACACCCAAACGTGTACCGACGGTCCCTGCCGTTGGAAAGAGGTTGGCCGCGAATTTGAGGCGTGAGGGGATTGATGGAGGAAGATCATGTTTGTGCTAGGGTGCCCACTCGACCCAGATTGCTTGGAGAAATTAAAGTGCTACCACAATCATCACTCACCATGTGCGTGATGGATACTGTAGCCCTTTGACCCATTGACCTTCCTACCATCTCAGACAGTGAACCTCGGTAGGCATGCTTCCATATTTCCCACCCCCATCCCACCCTAAACACTAATTTATTTGCCTTCCCGTACGACAATTGGAACCCACCTATCTGGGATTTACATCAACAAACCTCCGCACGTTATCCTTCCGACGCGCAGCCCAAATAAGAGTAACAAATCCCTTCGTCCTTTCTACATATGCTGATTGAACAATCTGAAGACCAACTGTTTTCATCTGCATTCAAATAGACCTGTTCAAATTTCACACGTGGGACAACATCCAGGCGTTACGAGTGAGACAGCATAGTAGAGTATCGTAACATATTCAAGTCTGCTTCCCAGTGGCAATTTTCAAATCGGTAGAGCATTTTCACTATATTACTATCTCTCTCCACTTCCTATAAGCCGTTTTAGATTTAATTCTCATCAAAACCTATGTTTGTTATCTTGTCCCCACTGATTATTTTGTATTTCATTCACCGATCTAGTATTATTCTCACAAATACTATAAACTACTCAATATGCGCAACATTCGCTTTGTGGTACTGTCCAATTCGGTATAGATTTCTCTTAGTATAATCTTTAACCCTCACTATCTGTCTTAAAAAAACCATCTTCGTCTAGTTTTCTCCACTACTATACACCTAGATGTTCTTCACTCATGAGCACTTGGTTCATGGGTGCATCCTATCTCCGGAATTTCCTGTTATTCCCTAATTTTGCCTGTCTCGGACATGCCCCACCACTCATCTTTACCATCTTGGTCTTATTCCCCTAAGCTTAGCTTTTTCGTTCCTCTTTTTCCTTTTTTCATTTTTCCCTCGACACAGAGGCGTGCGACCGCCCTGTGGGCTCCCTTTCTCAGGAGGTCCTCCTCCACAGACTTCAACGTTGGGACCCAGCCCCCCCGCCTTTCGATATATAACCATCATCCTTCTTATAAATTCACGAAATTGTCATTTCTCTTTAAACAGGTTTTATATCATATATTCTCAATGTTCACTAATATACTCTTTATTCTGCAGATGGGTGTCTTGATAAAAGGCGTCCAACTCAGCCTAAACGGTCGTTCATGGGGACTCGCACGATCTGTAACTCCTTACTAAGCAAAATTAATGGTACCGCCCCTCCAATCCACCATAATAATCTCTACACACAATACAACATCAGTACATCGCCACAAATTCACACCAGACAAGAACATCAAACCTAAGCAATTATCACAAGGTTTTCAGTGTGCTATTATTTAATTCTTCTTATCTAATGCATTTATTCAGTGGACTTGTTAAAGTTCCTTTAGGTACCCCGCCACTATTTGCACCCGCCTATTTCTTTCCTCAATATCTACCTAGGTGTTGCTTGAGCCAACTCGCTATAACAGATAAACGTTCCATTTGTCTTTCGCGTTACGGGGCCAACGATAGTACCACTAGTAATTACCCAATGAACGTCCGAAAGGAGACCTTTTGCTTTACACTAACTAGATGAAGGCCTAGAAGTGATCATTATCTATACACTGGTCTATCCCGAGACTTCCAGTCATATTTGCCCTTCTCCCCTTCCCCCCTCTGGAACTATGAACAAGGGACTATGAAAAAAGAAATTGAGAAAAACATAGACCGCCTTGAAGCTCCTATTTCTGCTAACGCCTTAATATTCGGTAGTAACCATAAAGATTCATTTGTTAGGATTTCCAAGAGAGGCCTTGAGAAGTCATCTAGGACCCTCGATCTTTGCCTGATGATCCATAATACTATTGTTAAAAATTTAAAAATAATTCTCAACACGTGGTTATCGTAGTTGATCTAATAAACTACTAACTAGATGCGGAAACCCTGCCAGGAACTAAACTCATGGAATCTTTCCAAAAAGTATTGAAGGCTATAGAACGCAGTTTGACCCCATCTATTTCTAACCATGAAAATGGACAAAATCATAAATATACTGTCTCCTCGCTGGGTCCAAATGATACAGTAGTATTTCAGAGAAATCCAAACGAACAGAGAAAAAGAAACAATTTTCCTTAGAGACAACAGAGATTACCTAAACAATACCGTCTATAAGTGGCAAGATAGGAGTGCATTCATACAACCGCGCTCTCGAGCGCCTTTGCGTATAATAATTTCTCTGTCTCTTGACAGCGATATCTTCAACACCCGACCGTCATAACAGACAACCTTTTTTTAGGGAGAGTAACGTCGGGGAAGGACACACTGAACCCGACGAAACTTACAACAGACCGACCGGGTTTTCGGAGTTGGAGGATGAGGCCCACGCCCACAAGTACTCACGATCGATCTCCAGGTGAGACTCCATTAGTCATTAATATAATCTTTCCACCCAGTTAAAATTAACATCATGACGAAATGTCTCCTATTTGAATCTAAGAGCACTCCTCTTGCCTTCGTGGTCTCTGCCCTCACCTCCAAGCAGTAGGAACACGTTTATGTTAGAGTGGAGGACTTAATGTCGTTTTGATTTGAAACATTCCGACTTAAGTCTACATTTCAAATCAACACTATAATGACACAACATCCAACAAAGACACATTAATGACCAATCTCCGCATAGTTTTTTTTTTTTTTCAATTTCTAAATTTAACTTTGAGACCCAATTCGCAAATACAACCCTCCATTGCCCACTATCACGCTACCCTTTGGAGACATATATTAATTTCAGTGTTTAACAAAAGACCCATGATCTGTCGGCCCTTACAACACAATAATTACCCACGTACCATACCAATTCCACACAACATTAGCCCTAACCACAGTTCTAATATCAGTGCAACGTCTCCATAGCCTATGTTCAATCACGTGACAATCATACGATCAACCCCAGCAGATAATGTTGTGATCAATAGTTGAGTAAGGGATACAAACATGTACCATATATATAGATCCAATCGCCAGTTGTCAGACAGGTGGATATAGACCTATTTACCCCTTGACAGGGATTCCCTCCACCAATAATTTACGTGTGGCACTTATATTAAAAAGTTTTAACCTTGACCAATAACAAAGATCGTCCATTGGGCAATCATAGAAGTTCAATCAAGCATCCCAAATTTCTTTCTAACCGGAATCCTACCATCCAATCCTACCAGTTTTATCTATGTACGAGCTAACCCAAAATAACATAAATATCCCATTAAACCTCGCCTTCCAGAGGGGAAAGGGGAGGGGAATGACCCATAGTAAGCCTTCCACAGACTCCATCTTATATCCCCCCTAATTCCATTCCTATATGGAGAGAAATACTCTTAGCGGGGGGGTCGACCCACTATTCCAGAACTACTCCATTCTACCATCCTTTCTTTCGCAGAGACACTAGGTGACCGATTCTAAGGAAAATTGGCAATATTTCCCTTGCCGTGATGAAACCACAGTTTCTTGGTCACTATGGAATGTGAAACCAGCCTCTTTCGCTTACTACTTCAATTAGTGTCATACCCTAAGGATCGTTGATTACGCTGTTGAAAAATTCCTACAAACAAAACCATTTTCATAGACTTTTTGTAAAACAAATTTGCATTTGTGGAACACTTTTCTTTAATTCTCGTCATAAAAACTTCCTTCTTTATGTTTCAACAAGATCAATGTTTAGTAAACGATATGTAACATGGGACCCCTTGTGCTTCGCGAATTTCATTCAAAAATTCGCCTCGCCACTACTCAACTATCAATAAAGGAAATGGCCCAATACGAGCAAGAACATATTTTACTACTAACGGCAAAACTTCTTTCCAAACCCATTCACAAATCTGGCTCAGAATCATTAGATTAATATGCTTTTGTAATTTGGACAGCTCAATACCATCTTTACTCTGCCAATTGTCATGTTCCCAATTTAATACTTGCCCTCGAAGGACTTGCAATTTCAACTTTCACTACGAAACAGATCGATACATTTTTTGACCACATCCATTTTATCTGATTGAACAATGGTCCACATAAGTACCGGCCGATGGCATCTTATCAAAAAAAACCGACCGAATTGGCGTGCTTGGCTGTAACAGTTTATACTGGTCATTTTCCAAGATCAATCATGTCAATCCAATTCACTTAAAAAAGATTGACCACACAATCCACAATTAACAGACACTTCAACTTAAATAACAGAACCCTATACTACCATCAACACTCAGAAACCATGAAATGGTACCCATAATATAAACGCAACCCCTCCCTCTTTAACACCCCCATACACAACTTCCAGAACCATAAAGGTCAGACCCCTATTCAGGCCTCCATCACCTAGAATAGGATCCTAAAGGACTCTTACAACCTCCAAAGCCTTCCACGAAATTTCCCCCTTATTCTTTAAAAAACCTAACCCTTTTACCTATCCCCCGCCCGAAAGGTTCAACAGATGATTGTACGCTAAAACATATGACAGTTCTCTCCTCCCGATCTTACCACCCCGGACACATGCTGGGACGAAATTCGGTCCCATAATCTAAACCGCTACAGCACAGTCATATAACGATCGCACTGCAAAGAGAACGTCTAGTAGTATTGGCAGAACATAGGCTCACCTAGTGTTTCTAGATACCCCGACAATTACTTTATCTACCCCCCCAAAAAAAGGTGTACCTATCCATTCCTGGGATGTGCCCAGTGCTCGTCCGTAACTAGAAGGCGGCTTACTTTTCAAACGATCCCCCTAACTTGGACGACCTCTTCCCTATCAAAGGCATCCTTCAAACCGATGTAGATCAAGCCTTTGTGATATACCTAAAAGTCAAGTGCCCATCGGCGGTCTAGCCTATATAGGACAAACCACTCAAGCTACGAATGATATAGCATCTCCAAAAACAAAAAATCCACATTCAAGAATGCAAAGAATATCCCTTTTTACCTATCCCGGCAACATTTTGTAGAATCCTGTACATCAACCCCTGGCGTCAACATTCGTTTCATTCATAAGAACAGTTTCGAATTCCTAGACGCGTGGGTTGACCGATTAGGTATTCTACTGAAAAGCGAAAATTTTGATACACACGTCTAGGGACCCTCTGTTACCAGGGGTTTAAAAAACAAGAATACTATATTACTCCTTTAATGGTACAAGTGCGTTTACGCAAACTCATGTTAAAAATTTATGATAGACTCTCTGGGTTTACCCCTTTTTAAACATCCTCTGTACTAGTAGGTTTTTGACTAGCCCCTGTGGTTGCAATATTTTCCTGTATCCTTAAGAACAAGGTATCATACTATGGTCCTTTTACTATCTATACAATAGACTATAAACATATGTGTTTTTTATTGAAATGTTTTCCTTAAAATGACATTAGTGTTTATTCCCCCAAATAAAATGACCTGTTCGCATTCCTGTATTGTGGTAAATGTCTCACATACTATCTCTTAAATCCCAATTTTCAATTGCTCTGGTCTCTTCTCCTAATTTCTTTTAATCTTTTTCGTCTGTCATTTTTCCCTCCTTGCTCCTCCTTTGTCTCCTTTTGTTGTCCCTCTACCCTATCCTTGACTGTGGATTTCCTTTTATCTGTTTTACCTCTACTTTTCATCCATATTTCTTTAGTCTCCGTATTTACTCCCATTTCAATCTTATCCCCAGCGTAAACATCCTTCCACTTTAAGTCCCTCCTACTGTCTAATTGCTCGCGTGTGCCGCATCTACATTACTAACGGCCGTTAAGGTCGGCTCATGCTCACAGCGGCTTTTCCCACACTGCCCTTGGTAGTACCTGCCACACCGCGTGCACCGTAGAGACAGACCCGTACATGAGCGCAGTCCGGCGCGTCTTTTCTCTGCGTTGCGTCGGGGTACGCGCATATAGTGGCGGCCCATCCCCTAAACCCACACTAACACATCTCATTTCGCTGCAGCCGACGGTCTTGCTGCTTACACTTCCTCTTTTCTCTCTTCCCCCTCTGTACGAGGTCAGTCCATACTCCAGCCTCACCAGGTAATGCCATGTAGTAGCGGTTCTACTCCCCCTACATTCTTCCTTATTACTGCTAGCCTCAGCATCAGTTCCGCCTATATCCTCTTTCATCGCCGTTACGCAGACCCACATCTGGAGACTTTTTCCCTCCATTACCGTCGTAGCTAACATTCCAGCCAAATTTTCCTTCCACTTCGTAAGATGTATAGCATTGGCACTATAAACTTTCACTCCACCACCCTATAACCGAATTATGATGTCTCAACAAAACCTAGTGTAATTCATTTTCCCCCCTATTAATTATTAAAATTCTACATCAAGGACCACACGCATCAAGATAACTCACATTATACAATATACTGCGTCATCATCCTTATGTACATACTCCATATTCGGACATGCATACATCAAGACAAACCAATAAAACTACCCACACACATATCAACTACAATAACCAGCTCTCCACTCACAAATACACCTTAATGGACCATCGACTTCTGGTCACTTGGTTTCCGTTCATCCTGGTACCCTCTTCCGTGGTTTTTTCTTTATTTCCAAATTATTGGCCTGTCATTCTTCCAGCCACTGGATCTTTACCTCTTTCCTTATTGTTCCCCTCCTTTTTTCCCTCTTTTTTTCCGTTATTTTCATTCCCCTTCACCGCCCCCTTTTAAATCCTCCATCCCCCGCCTCTGTTTTACATCACCCTTTTTTTTATTTCACTAAAGTCATTCTCTTTTGCTATACATGTGTATACATATATGCTCACGGGTCTATATATACTCTTTTATTTTTCTGCAGATGTGGCTTGATAAAAGCTCCAACAGCCGAAACTGTCGATCATGTCACTCCGACATCTGTTAACTCCTTACCTTAATCAATTATTAAATGTAAACGCCTCACCCAATTAATCACTCCTACACACTATATATACTGTACAGCGTCCTCAATTTCACTACATACAATTAGAACCTTAAACCCTAATCACATTACATCAACACTGAGTATTCCTATGCACAAAAAAACAAATAGGCCCCTGTAATGTCGATTCCGGCTGCAGGTCAGCAGTGAAAGAAGTCATAAGTCCAAAAGTTATTACCACTTTGCCAATCTTTATTTTACCCACCTTCCTCAGACTTCAAGACAAATTCACTTCTCCCGTACCACCAACCCTCCACTAGCCCCTCAACCTCACCATTATCCCGCCACTCATAACTTTCTTCTAAAACCTGGCACCGATGTATTTGGATTGTTTCCGGTCGCCAATATCGACTTCTGGGTATCTCAAAAATTGATGAATGGGCCCCGATCTCTGGCTCTGCTCACCATAGCCATAGAGGTGTTTCCTGCCCAGCATCCAGCTTCCATATCTGAGTGGTACCTTCAGCACGAGCTGAGTAGTCCTTACAAACAAACGCATCCCGGCGTTTCCCACAATAATGAGGATCGTTTTGACTTTCATCTAGAGAATTCAGGCATGGATCTTTCCTGATGATGTTTGTTGCACCCCAATTGCCGAGTTCACCGATGTAGTTCCGGTCCCTGACTTCACATGTCCGACCTTCCAAAAGAAAGGTCCTCTTAAAAAACCTCTTTTTTAAAATGGATCATTTCTTACTGCAAGTTTTTATTCTCAGTTTCCCAAAAAGAAACAATTTGCTGTTTTTGCGTTTGGATAGCTGTAAAGAACAACCAAGGTTTTCATGACAAAACCTTAATTCCATTTTACGCTCACTTTAATCTTAAGAATTTATCGCATGTCAATGGTATTTTGGGTCATGGTTCTGTGAGATACACCTAATTAATCAATATCCTTTCGAAACAGAAATGTGGCTTCTGAGTGGCATTTCTCGCCTCACAATTTTTTAATAGTGATGAGAAGTCCAAATTTACATCATTTTTTTGGGTCATGTTGCGTGAGAATACAGCATAATCATTGGTCCTTTTGTGTGAACAGAAAAGTGTCTTCTAATGGCCTTTTTTCGCTCCATCACAATTTTTAATCTAGTCTTATTCATACCACTATACACAAAGCATAAAATATTGTCAAGAAATCGATAGAGCAACCTCACGTAAATCTCAATGGTCCTTTTAATTATATAAGCAGAAATGTATCTACATAAGTGTCATTACTACATCACAATTTGATAAAGAGTAGGCTTATAATCCAATATTTTATATTTTCTTTTTGAGGGGGTCCTTTTGGCTGTGATATTGCAGGCTATAAAATCAAGTCCTTTGGAACTAGAAATGTGGCAACTGTAGTGGCATTTCATCCCTCACAATATTTAACAGAGGCAGAGAAATTCATTGTTTATAATTTTTTATGGTTCATGCTGCCTTTTTTATTATGCAGCAATGCTACAGGTCCATATTATAAAATAAAAAATGTGGTTTTCTTCTAACAACATTTGGTTCTTTGCACTAATTTTCAAGAGTGGCTTAAAGGGTCATGTTTTGTAATTTTTGTAGTGTTTCATGTTGCTTGTGAAATGTCAGCTATAACTCATAGTCCTTTGTGAACATAAATGTGGCTTCCTAAGGAGTGGCATTTCCTCCCTCACAATTTTTTTATAGTGTCTGGAGAAGGTCCATATTTTATTATTTTTTGGGGTCATTTAGTTGTTGTGTAAGATAGTCACTATAAATCTAATTGTACTATTTTGGAAAAAATGTGGCTTCTAAGTTGTCCTTTCTCCCATCCAATTTTTAATCAGTGGCTTGAGAAGTCAAATTTATATCAATTTTTTGGGTCATTTGCTGAGATATACAGCAATAATCAAGGACCTTTTTGAACATGAAAAATGTGGCTTCTAAAATTCAAGTACATCTACATCAAACATCTACTATATTTAATCGAGGCTGAGAATAGTACATCATAACCGTCAAATAAAAAATGTTGACCTGTATCAGTGATAATCAGCTATAAAACCAAAGGTTCGCCTTTTAACAGAAATTTGGCTTTCTAAGTGCATTTTCTCCGCTCACAATTTTTTAACAGAGGCTGAGAAGGTGTCATTTTTTAATAATTTTTTTGGGTTCATTCTGCTTTTGAAATGCATCAATGCTAACAATTTGTACCTAGTTATAAAAAAATGTGTTTTCTAACTAGACATTTTCCTTCAACGGAATGTCCAAGAGTAGCTCAACTGTTTCTGTTTTGAATTTTTGGGGTGGGCATGTATGCTTGTGAAAATTCAGCTATACTAACATTGTCCTAATTGGTAAAAAAATGGTGTGTTTCTTAACGAGACATTTGTTCTTTCACAATTGTCAAGAATTGCGTCAAGGGGTGATGGTGCCTGTCAGAAAAACCAGGAAGAAGGTAGAAACACTGATAATGGACTTCATTATATGCAAAATGACTTGTTTTTGCAAGATATTTAACATAGATATCAAGCCCTTTATTGAGACAACCCATTTAATACAAAAAAAAAAAAAAAAAAAAGAGAAACAAAGACGTTCTGGGATTCCATCCTATTTTAAAAATGTGTTTTCTAGATTTAAACTACTATTGCATGTACAAAATAGCTGATACAAATATTCCTCTGAATTGTACAAGGGAGGCACAGGAAGACTTGAACAGATGTAGATTATTCAGAGGACATGGTGTATGGAGCACATTCGCCACCCCAAGAACAGAGACAATTTCCTCCAACACATTAAGTAAAACGAGAAAAAGAATGCCAAGAAAAAGGGCACCTGGGTGAAACAGGAGCGTCAACCACCAGCATTTCCAAGTGAAGTTCAATTGGTCCGCACTCATACGGAGGGGCAAGCGCTCTCGTAGAGGCAGAAATTTCTCTAGCGCTACCCAGGTCTTGACTATGTACTGAATAAGGCTGGAAGTGTGAGCTCACACTTCCACTTCCGCACTCTGCTTCAGCACGACTGTGCATTTTTTGCCGTGTTAATGGATGACGGACGCCTGCCTGGGCTCTCACCGAACCCACTGTAACTCGGGCCCTGCTAGCTGAACCTGCGTGTTAATAGATGATGGACGCCAGCTCTTGCTCTCACCACACCCACTGAAAGGGCCGTCCCTGCCACTGAACCTGCGGGGATCCACGTTTACAGCCTCATCTGCCTTGATTATTAATTTCCTGAATGCAGGTTTTTCAGACAGGCCTGGGTTGACCTACTGGGGACATCTGTTTCGTTTGCTTCACATTCTAATGCACAGTGGAACAATGTTCACCAGTAGAATGGCAAGTAGCACTAGCAGCAGCAGTAATGGAAAACGAGTTTTTTTTAAATATAGTTAATTTCTCTTTGAGAATTTTCTGATGATGGTCCATAAGGGCACCTGTGCGGTTTTTGGTCATGCTGCAGTCCAGGACATGGATAGTCAATGTCCAGTTTAACTGAAATGGTGGTTGAAAGACTCCTTTTTCCGGCACTTTTAATCTGTGGGTCAGACAGGTTTGGTGTCTTACTGCGGCCCAGGACAGGGAAGTCTAATGTCCATGAAACTAAAATGGTGGTTGAAAGACCCCTTTTTTTCCTGCACTTTTTAATTTTGTGGCCCAGACAGTTTAAGGGTCATACTGCGGTCCGGGACAAGTATAGTCAATGTCCAGTTCAACTAAAATGGTGGTTCAAAGACTCCTATTTCCAGGAGTTTTTAAATCTGGGGGTCATGCAGGTTTGGGGCTCATGCTGTGGCCCAGGACAGGGAGTCTATGCCAGGGGAAACTAAAATGGTGGTTAAAGACTCCTTTTTCCGGCACTTTTAATCTGTGGGTCGACAGGTTTAATGGTCATACTGCGGTCCAGGACAGGTATAGTCAATGTCCAGTTGAACTAAAACGGTGGTTGAAAGACTCCTTTTTCCGGCACTTTTTAAATCTGGGGGTCATGCAGGTTTAGGAGTCATGCTGTGGTACAGGACAGGTATAGTCAATGCCCAGTACAACTAAAAGGGTGGTTCAAAGACTCCTTTTTCAGGCACTTTTTTAATCTGGGGGTCATGCAGGTTTGGGGCTTATGCTGTGGCCCAGGACAGGGATAGTCTATGTCCAGTTCAACTAAAATGGTGGTTGAAAGACTCCTTTTCCGGCACTTTTAAATCTGGGTCATGCAGGTTTAGGAGTCATGCTGTGGTACATGACAGGTATAGTACATGCCCAGTTCAACTAAAAGGGTGGTTCAAAGACTCCTTTTTCAGGCACTTTATTAATCTGGGGGTCATGCAGGTTTGGGGCTCATGCTGTGGCCCAGGACATGGATAATCAATGTCCAGTTCAAGTAAAATGGTGGTTCAAATCATACTGCCTTCAGGAACTTTTTAATTTGTGGGTCATGCAGGTTTAAGGCTCATGCTGTGATACAAGAGATAGTGAATGGTCTGTGACTTTTTTTCTGTGACTTTTATAACCTAAGTGTGTTGCCTAAGATGTAGCACGTATCCATTTGACTGTTGTGGATGTTAATTCAAGCTTCTCCAGCTCTGTTTTTGGGGGTAAAAAATGAAGGTTTGTTCCTCTCCCATAGACTTTAATGGTCATCGGCGATAATCTATTATCGACTATCGGAAATCGTCGTGATAATTGCCAATATCGACTATCGACCCGATGATGAAAGTCGACGTAATCGCTCATCACTAATTGTCACGTATCTTACAATCAAATCTAAGAGTTGTAATTTAACTCTCTGTATGTCCTCAAAGAACACCATGACCATCTAAATGCAAATCAGTAGAATGGAGGTAGGTTCTACATACCTAGGTGGGAGTAGGTTGTTTTGTTACTTTTGGATGTAAATCTAGAACATAGGTGCACAACATTTTCTGGTCAAAAACCCACATTGTCATATTGTACCAGCATTAAAGGGATATATGTATGGAACTAGGGGCATCGAAATTCATTTTCTCATCTATTTTTCAGTGTATAATGCACCTGAATGTATGAAAGTGGTTTTGTTTGTTCATAAATGATGTCTAAAGTTCATTGCACCGCGTCGGTGTGTTAGGCGCATTATGGAACTTAGGCGCATTAGTAATGCGCCAAACATGTATAAAGGCTATAGATAGGCTGGAAAATGTATTAGAATATCATGTCAGTGAATAGAAACTATGTTAGTGATCTTGCTTGGTGGACCACAGGTCCCGCAAGCCCTGGGGTTTTGGGGCTTTTGCTGTATGTAGAAAAAGGGTGAAGCAAAAAAATAAATTTCAAATTTAATGAGTAAAAAAAAAAAAATTTAAATCTATAAACAACATCAGGGGGGTTATTTAATTAAAAACTGTTTTAGTTTCTTTTAAATGTAAATCATTTTATAGGACATATTTTTGGGATATTAATATTTTTTTTTTAATTTTTTAATGAAAACATTTTTTATTAAATTTAAAAATAAAACTTTATATAGTTTGATTATTATCATTATTACTTTTTATTTTTGTACTGATTAAATTAAATTGGACTTTTTTCCCTAACAGAAAAAAGCACCCCTTTGGCCCCTGGGCAGCCCACATTGAAATAGGTCTGCCTGTGAGAGAAATGGCTGTTTTTTCCAAACCCATATTCTTTGTGTCTAATATTACGGTGGGTGCGCACGCCCCCAAAATGTCCCCAGAAAGCCCCCCCCTGTTTGACGATTAAAAAATAGGAGTCTTATGAAAATGCACCTAACACATTTGTTTGGCGCATTGACATGTAGCCGGCTCACTTTGGCGCATTTTACACCAGAAAAGGGTGAAAAACCCGATTATACATGTCTCCGTAAATATTAGAGGGGTTTTCCCCATCTGACAGCATTGCGGTACACAAAATGGCTGAAAGTTCTTGGTTCCACTTTAGGGACTGTCAGAGTTCAGAATAGAGATTCCCCTCCTCGGTGCTCCAGAAAGGGGATATATGGTGCCTTTTTTCATTGCAGTTTTGAGGGGTTACAAAAATGGCTGTTACATAATTATAATTAGAGAAAATAACACACATGTATAGCCTCAATTCCAATTTATCTCCTCCTCTTTGAATCATAAATGTCAAAAAATTTTTTTAGTTTTTTTGTGATGCCAATTGTGTCAGAAATAAATACTCATTAGGGAAAGAAATCCAGGGATAATACAAAAACAGTTTGCACTGGATTGCTCATTTAGGTTGCTTAAAAATATCATTACATACAGTCCCTTTTGGGGCCACCATAAAGTGCCCGCTAACAGTGCTCCCATAACGGCCAGCCATACAGTGACCACCATAACAGTGCCATCAGTTGAATGAAGCTGTCATAAGTTAAATATTACTTTCTTTTCTACACATTGGTACTGGGGGTGTATTTTGTGCACCTCTGTTCTAGAAGAATATAACCTCCAATCCATTAAACAAAATCAATATCTCTTGCAACAGAAAGGCCTCGTTCACACGGCTTATTCTGGGACTGATTGGAGCCGTACTGCGTGCCGTATTTGCGCTGCAGTACGGTGCCAATCCGTCCCAGTAACTACGGTAATCCACAGTTCTCATAGAGAACTGTGGATTCCGTCGCTCCTCCCCGCTCGGCGAATCCGCCGTGGGGGAGAAAGTGACATGCACATTATTTACGGCGCATACGCGCCGTAAATAATGCATTATCTATGGGGCCGGCGGGCAGCTCCCCCGCCGCGCCCCCACCCCCGTCCCGCCTCTTATTCAAGCCGTATTGCGGGCGGGATCCGTCCCGCAAATACGGCTTGAATAAGCCGTGTAAACCGGTCCAAACAATTAGCCCACAAAACTGATTGTTGCTCACTTTACTATATATTCGGTACTGTTTTATAACATAAGAACTCTCATTCCCTAAATCCAGATGGAAAGCAGCTATATTATTTTCATCACATCAGTGTTGCAATAATATCTGTTGCACCATTGTGCTTTTATGAGTAAAGCGAAAGAAAACGCAGGAAAACGCAGTGTATATTGAATCAGCATTGAAATAGATATCAGCTTTTCTTGGGTAATATGTGCTGCTGGTTAAAATGATATTTTTTTTACTATGCCTCAGCAAAAATTACTGTTTTCTTGTGTCACGCTAATAACTCCCACTTTACTTTACTCACTTGACTTGATGAGTGTTCTAAAACTACAGTGAACTAATGCTTGGCATGAGTGAGCTTGAGTGGGTTCCCTATTATGTTAAAGAAGGAAGTTCAAAGAGGTTAGAGAAAATAAAATGCAATTATACATGTGATTCATTTTTAGAATAATTTAGCAGACTGACAAAGTGATGCGGGCCTGTAGCTTCAGACTACATCTACATAATACATACATACATGTTCTTCTCTCTGCAATAGATTACATTCATATATGTCTGTAGAAGATGCTTAAAACGGTACTAGCTACCACATGCAGATTTTGCCCTTGGTATAAAATGAGTGAAATCTGCAACAAATACATAAAAAAGTCAACACATAAAGGCAAGTGCATTTTAAAAATAGTACTGTTTAAAGTGTCAGTTTTAAACTGACAACTAATTATTTGACAAATCTTATCCCCTTGAATTCTTCAACATGCTTTTAATATGCTGATTGCCTTCATTTTGTCCCAACACCATCACCTTCTAGATCAATGTGGTTAACTGGTGAGCTAGATGTCCCATACAACTCTTGGACTCTGGGATAGTTTTAGTGGGATGACAGACTAGCCAATTGCCTAGGACCCACTTACTTAGGTGGTTCCTGAGAATGGAATATGTGGAAGTGGTACCTAAAATTACTCTACTCTCCGCTGAGCACCCTATGAGACAACAAAGAGAGAACTGTAACATGATTTGGTTGAGATCGGATGACCTTGTTAAGCTTCTGATTATAGTTTGCTGGTAATTAATAGCGTTTTTCTTCAGATTCAAATTCTGCACATCGGCCTGAATCTAAGTGTTTGGATTTAGGTCCAGCTGAACCAAATTATGGAAAAAGTTGCCAATAAAGACCATACAGACTACAGACCAGAAGCAGGAACAGTAAGCTAAGACCTAAAACCCTGTAATAAGAAATAAATAACTGCCCAACTAATGGGTTCGGTAAGGGATAAAATTTGTGTTTAGTAAGTCTACCACCACAACTGCCTTGTCATTTTTCCCTTGCTACTAGCTGCTGGTCACATTGGCCAGGAACTGTCACGGGTCATGTCTCATTTCATTTCAGTGTAGCATATCACACAACAGCCACTTCGAAGAAAACCTAGCTGTTTTAAGGCCAGCCTAGGGACATGGCCGCAACATGGTCATATGATCACAATCTCATTGGTCATCTATAACCATCCATGATAGCCCCACATTGACTACATAATATCAACATGGCACACAAGGCTAGAATTCCCCTCCACTGTGTTAGCGCCGGCTATTTCAGGTGAGCTCAAATTTCATGAATTTAGTGTTACACAACAAAAAGCAGCAATGTACAGAAAAATAGGGTCTACTATTCACAGTTTACACCAGTATTTCAAGATGCAATGCCCACAGTCTCATGTTTCTTAGACAACTTTACACCAGAATTGTGAGCATTTTACTGTAACCCGACAGGCAGTTACATTGAACTGCCACAATTGCAATTGCAATTTATACAAAGTTGAGTGACATTATTATGACCACTTCCTGCTTTCAATGTTGGCAGCTTATGAAGGCACATATTGTGAGCTGGCTTGATAGAGTGTGTGATAAGCTGTCTGCACACATATCCTTTGTTGTCATGGGTATGACTTGTCAGCGTTGCGAAAAAGGATGATTATTGATTTTCAGAGAAAAGGTGGCAGCATTTCTGAAACTCTGCAGTTTGTGAGCTATTCTGATGTTACTGTAGTAAAAGTGTACAATGAATGGAGAAATTGACCCATTGCACATCAACGACATCAACCGGCATGCTACAGGGGAGAAGCTAACCATCAAAATAAACCAGGGGGCTATCACATGTGTTTCTAAAACAATAGCTCAGTGCACTCTCCCTTCTGCGTATAGGGCTCCAAAACAGATGGATGGTTACTGCACCACTGCTAACCAAGTTGCATTGGCAGAAAAAGTCTGACGTTTCACAGTAGGATAAGAATTGGATCTACACTGTTAGCCTTCTCTGGTGAATCACATTTTCTGCTTTATGCAATGGATGGACATTGGTATATCAGGTGAGAAACATCAGAGAACAAAACACCTTGTAGCCATTGCTGGAAGAACACAAGCTGATGGAGGCAGTGTTACAGTCTGGGGAATGTTTTTTGCATTGTCTGAGCCACTCATTCTTGCATAAGGCCCTTTGAATTTCATTTGGGTATGAATCCATACTTACAGATCACATAGACCCATAAATGCAGATTGTCTTTCCCGGGGCAGATGCAAAAACAATACAACATTGGTTGGAAGAGCATTATCAAAACTTCCAAGTACTTTCCTGGGCCCTTAATTTCCTAGACTTGAAACCAATTAGGCATGTGTGGGAAATCTCATTCTTCTTGTTGGCTTTATGGATTCCTGCCCATGACAGCAGATGTGGGATGTACTGCAGTCACCATGGCTCCAGATACCTTTAACCTTATACCATCAGGACCTTAGCCTGTCTAGCTGCTGCCCAAAAACTAAGCATGTACTGTACATCCTTGGTTACCATATGTGCAGTGATATAGTTTAAGAGAATGGGCTGCTTTATATGTGCTTAGCAATGGTTTTTTAGCCCAGGTTGTGTATAACCCAGCCAACGAGAACGCGCATGCAAAGTTGATGTGAACAGATCACAGATGGGAACAGGCAGGGGGATGTATTTAGAAGCATCACTATGCACAGAGAGGAAGAGGAAGAGAGAGGGAGAGAGAGAAAGAGAGAGAGAGAACCATGTAAGAGGTGCAGTCTTACATCAGCAGACCCACGTAAATAACATGTGCAGTACAACATAAAAACTTCTGTGTGACAGATGCGAGGTCCCATATGAACCATTTGTGAGGCAGATGTGCAGTCCCATGTAAATACAAACAGATAAAGCATATAGGGCCACATGTATGAATCCCGCCGGGTCGAGGCGCCGTTTTCCGCAGTTTTCCCGGCGAAATCTGCGCCTGATTTATGTCGCGGCCGGGCGGCGCTCATACATATCATGTAAAGTCCGCCGCGCCTCGCCAGCGTATGAGGCGAAGTGCGGGGACTTGGGCGCTGTGCGGCGCTGCGCCTATGCTTCGCCGTCCGAGGAAGTGCACTCATACATGCGGGTAAAAGTCCGCCGCGCCTCGCCAGTGTGTGGGGTGCAGTGCAGGACTTAGGCGCCGTGCGGGACTGCGCCGAGAATCTGTTCCGATGCGGAACAGAAATCATTCCAGATGTCGGTGCGGAGTATGAAGCAAAAATCGCCTTTATAAAGGCGTTCTACATTTTTTGGGTCTAAATCCTCCGTCCGAGGCGAAGTGAAGCAGGATCGGAACATGCGAGGGGAAGCGGATCAAAGATCGCAACAGAAGTCTCGGCGCTCCGCTTGTGCAGCAGGAGTGTGATTCCCGAAAAAATCGCCTTTATAAAGGCGGAAAACAGTGTCAAAAGGAGCTGAAGTACAAAATAACACTTCTTAAAAAAAAAAATCACCTGCCCCACCTCGAGAACGGCACACGATCACGAAATCTGATAGTGGAAATTGTGGGAAATACAGAAAATTCAAATCCTGAAACCTATTCTCATTGGTCGGAAATAAACCGGGGCCAATCAGAATAGGAGCGACAAAGCCCCATTCTAGCCTATGGAGGAGTTTGGACCAATCAGAATCCACGGCGGGACAGTTCAAAATACAGTAAAAAGGCTGCAAAGAGCTGATTGGCTGAGCTAGCGGGGGCTCGCCTAGCTCGGCCAATCAGAATAGGAGCGACAAAGTCCCATTCTGGGCCTATGGAGAATTTTTAGACCAATCAGAATAGGAGCGACAAAGCCCCATTCTAGCCTATGGAGGAGTTTGGACCAATCAGAATCCACGGCGGGACAGTTCAAAATACAGTAAAAGGCTGCAAAGAGCTGATTGGCTGAGCTAGCGGGGGTTTCCCTAGCTCGGCCAATCAAAAATAGGAGCGACAAAGTCCTATTCTAGCCTATGGGGGAATTTTTAGACCAATCAGAATAGGAGCGACAAAGCCCCATTCTAGCCTATGGAGGAGTTTGGACCAATCAGAATCCACGGCGGGACAGTTCAAAATACAGTAAAAAGGCAGAAACGAGCTGATTGGTTGAAGCAGCGGGGCTCGCCCAAACTTAGCCAATCAGAGCGCGAGCTACTTTCTCATAAGTTCTATGGGGAAAAGAAATTCTGAAGCCCCTCTGTGATTGGCTAATTTCAAAGACCCGCCGAAATTTTGGACCAATGGGAGAGCGAGCGACGCTCCTATGGGTTTTGTAATGCAATCTGAAATCAAACTGTTAGGGCCGAAATCACATTATAACACTACACAAGTTGTCACGATGTGTATATAAAAGGAATCCTAATATGTGGCTAACGAAAAAAAAATATTAATTCCCTAAAATCATGTTTTATTTCTTTATTTTCGTTAGCCAAGGATCAATAGTATGGGTGCATCGAAAATAAAGAAAAAAACATGATTTTAGGGAATTAATATTTTTTTTTCCGTTACCCCCATATTATCATTAGTTTTATATACACATCGTGACAACTTGTGTAGTGTTATAATGTGATTTCGGCCATATACAGTTTGATTTCAGATTGCATTACAAAACCCATAGGAGCGTCGCTCGCTCTCCCATTGGTCCAAATTACGGCGGCTCTTTGAAATCAGCCAATCACAGAGCGCGCTCAGAATTTCTTTTCCCCATAGAACTCTATGAAAAAAGTACCCTCGCGCTCTGATTGGCTAAGCTGGACGAGCCCCCCTGCTTCAACCAATCAGCTCGTTTCTGCCTTTTTACTGTATTTTGAACTGTCCCGCTTTGAATATGATTGGTCCATTTTTCTCCATAGGCTAGAAGGGGGCTTTGTCGCCCCTATTCTGATTGGTCAATTCTCCCCATAGGATAGAAAGGGACATTGTCGCTCCTATTCTGATTGGCTGGTTTATGGGCCCACCAAAGAGAATAGCTTAAACAATTTGAATTACTGTATTTCCCGGCAATTCTCTCTATGGCAATTCCCTATGTAGCGCCGGTCTCGGGGACAAACCGTTGTTCGGGTTTTTAACTGCTTTATTTTTATACAATTGTTCTGCTCTTTATCTGATCATGTATTACACTTAATAAAAATATTTTTTTTTTTTTAATACTTCATGCCGCACGGCGCTGAGAGCCGAGATTTCAGTGCGCCCATCTCTCCATAGACTATAATGGGAGAAGTAGCTCGCGCTCTGATTGGCTGGGATAGCCAAGCTCCCGCTAGCTCAGCCAATCAGCTCTTTTCTGTCTTTTTAAATTTATTTTGAATTATCCCGCCGTGGATTCTGATTGGTCCAAACTCCCCCATAGGATAGAATGGACTTTGTCGCTCCTATTCTGAAATTGGCTGGTTTATGCCGACCAATGAGAATAGGTTTCAGAATTTGAATTACTGTATTTTCCCGGCAATTTCCAATATTATTTTCTTGATATTGTGCCGTTCTAGAGTTTGGGAAAATGTTTTTTTTTTATTATGTGTATTTTGTACATTCAGGTCTTTTCCCGACACTGTTTTCCGCCCTTTTTTAAAGGCGATTTTTTTCGGAATCACACTCCTGCTGCACGGAGCGGAGCGCCGAGACTTCTGTCGCGATCTTCGATCCGCTTCCTCGCATGTTCCGATCCTGCTTCACTTCACCTCGGCCGGAGGATTTAGACCAAAAAAACCAGGTCTGCTTGTCGGAGCTGCCGAGCGCCGCGATTTGGCGAGCCGGATGGTACATGCCTCGGACTATTACGACGCGCCGCGTCCCACCCCGGAACGCCTACACCGCGCCCCCACCGCGCCCACTGCCCGCCCACTGCCCGCCCCTTCATGCGGGCCGCAGCCGAAAGTGCCGAACGCTGCGTCCGACAGCGGGATTCGGGCTGGGAGGCGCAGTGTACGCCAGAAAACTGGCGTAAAGCCCCCTTATACATGTCGCCCATAGTTTTGTTCTGCAGATCTGTAGAGGTCAGAGGTGTAATAATCTGCAGGATATATCACTGTGTGAGAGATACAGAGAAAAAAAAATCACCCATCTTTCTCAGAGTCCTGAATATTAAATGCCCATTCTAATTACAAAGTATGTAGAGAGAGCAAGAAATGTAGATATACACTATGGAGTTACACTTAGCTTTTCATTTTTAACGACAGCTGAGACCCTCTCCCTTCTCCCAGCTCACACAGCATGAATCCTCACATGCACACTTTGGGGGCGTGTCTGCAGAGAATAAAGATACACCTTACAGGGAGAAGAAACACCCCCCTCTATTTCACAAGCTCTGCTTGGCAACCAGCAGAAAACATTGTCAACTGCTCTCATGAGACAACTCCTTTAATAATAATTAAAAACAAAATGCATCACTAGTCCACTCCTTTATCATTCGTTTGAGAGTTGTGTTGAGTTAAAAGTCTGCTTCATATTGGTTTGGGAAAAGTTTTCAGTCACCAGTCTGTACCTATACACATCATTTTGAAGCAGTTTTCAGTTGCTAGTCTTCACCTATAGTAGTCGTGTGGGAGCAGTATTTTTTTTTCTATTACCCAGCCACTCTTGTACTGCTAATTTGGGAGTAATTATGAGTTGCCAGTCTGCTTCTATCCATAACAACATTTATGAATTGAGTCATAAGTCCACTCCTAACTGTATATCAGCTGTTTAGGAGCAGTTTTAACTTGCCAGACTACTTCTATACTAGTCGCTGGGGAGCAGTGTAGTATTGCCTGTCCACTCTTATAAAAGAAAAGATTGAGAAATGTTGAGTTAGGGTATGTTCACATGGTGTGTTTACTCCGTGTTTACATACGCTTTTCGATACGTGTTTGGATCCGTCTGTCAGACCCCAAACGAACCCAAACATGTATCTAATAAGTAGCAATGTGATATACATTGCTTTTTATTAGAAACACGTATCGGCGTTAACACGAGTGATTGACGATGTGTGTCTAACTCCATCTTTCGGAACCGTCTTTCGGATCCGTTCCAAGAATTAACATGTCAATTCTTGATCCGAAAGACGCAGCAGAAACCCTATTTAAAACTATAGAGTGCGATCCTGCTGCATCCAACACGTATCCAAACACGCAGCTGCATGTTGAATACATGTTGGATCTGTTTTGGATCCGATTGCTGCAGCGTTTTTGGATCCGAGCTTCGGATCCAACACGAATTCAATATCGGATCCAAAAACGCCGAGTGAGCATACCCTTACTGAGTCTGCTTCTATATTAGTAGTTTGAAAGCAGTGATTTTTTTGTCATAAAAAAAACAAAAAACAGAGCTATGAAAAAGAAAAAAAAAGTATTTGATTTACTTGTATGCTCCTACACTGGTTGTTTGGGAACAGTGTTAAGTTACCAGTCTCCTCCTATACTTTTGTTGAGTTGCAATACCATTTCAATACTGGTCAGTGTTGGGTCTTCATATATAAAGAACCTAGCAAAAAGTAAATTTTATTAAAATGTATTTAATCTTAATTACCTTCTGTAACACAAAAGTTTATTTTTCTTTTTTACAGCCTGGATGGCATGCTTGGTAAAGGTAAGGATCAGTTTACGCTTTCATATTAATCTATATTAAATTAATTAATTATTAAATCTAAACTCCCCATCAGTGCAGAGGAGCAAAGGAGCTTGCTCTTACAACGTAAATGTAGGTAGTATAAGACATCTGTACCCTTTTCCAGCATTCAATGGGACATAACGTTTTTTTCTTAGTTTAATGCAACTATCAGTGTCTAAATCATAGATGAATGGTGCTTGGCTCCATTTATTTGTTCAATTAGCCCCTTCCCCGGCCCTCTCAAAGACATCAGTTCCTCCATAACTACGATGTTACTACTTGTATTATACTCTGCTATAGGCAGGATGTAACAGAGAGCCATCTTGGGACATCTTTCTGCAACAACTCTATATTGTGGAGTGGTGTATGAGCGATTGTGACCACTAGTGATCAAGAATCCTAGGGGGACTACAATTATAATTGAAACATGTTTTAAAAATAAAAACAATTAAAAGTTCAAAGCATCCTCTCCTGCCATTTTACAAATAAAAAAATATAAAAAAAAGTTACACATTATTGGTATCGATCGGTACATTTAACCCGTATGGTAAACAGAAAAAAAAAAATTCTAATGCTTCAATTGTGATTTCTTTTTGGTTATTTTGTGTTCACAAAAAAATGGCCGAAAAAGTGATATGTATCCCTAAAGTTTAGACTGCAAAAAAATTCAGAGCTCATTTCTAGAGATGAGCGAATTTCTCAAAAATTCGATTGGCCAATATGCCGAATTTTTCCCAAAAATTTGTTTTCTTCTAAATTTATTCATGACAAATTGCATTAAAAAACAGCTAGTTCCTGGCTGCAGAGAGCCTATATAGTGTTGTGGAAAATTGTACAATCAAGAAATTCTGTTTACCCTTCAATAGAGTTTTTTGTCAAGGAGCCACAAAATGCACTGTATTTTAGGAAGGCTGATTTTATTCTGCTTAGGGAGGCCCTAAAACATATTGACTGGGACAATGTGTTTAAATATGGCAGAACAAATAATAAATGGGATATTTTTAAAAACATCCTAGGCTACCACTGTGAGAGGTACATACCTTATGGTAATAAAATAATTAGAAACAGGAAAAACAATGTGGATCAACAGAGATGTAAAGGAGGCAATAAAAAGCAAAAAGAAAGCGTTTCACCTACTAAAACAGGAGGGTAGTGAAGAGGCGCTAAGAAGCTATAGGGAAAAAAAATAAAGTGTGTAAAATAAAGATAAAGGAAGCAAAGCTGGAGAAGGAAATAGGTATTGCCATAGAAAGTAAAAGTAACCCCAAAATATTTTTCAACCATATAAATAGTAAAAAGATTAAAACAGAAAATGTTGGCCCTTTGAAAAATACTGAGGGAGAGACAGTAGAGTGCAATGAGAAAAAAGCAAACCTATTAAACACTTTTTTCTCCACTGTATTTACCGAGGAGGATGAGCTTCCTGTTGAACAAAGAGATGTGGTAAACTCCAACTTAAAAGTTTCTTGTCTAACCCAGGAAGAAGTGCAGCTCCGTCTTAAGAAGATTAGAATAGACAAATCCCCAAGTCCAGATGGCATACACCCACGTGTCCTAAGGGAGTTAAGTGATGTCATAGATAAGCCCCTATTCTTTATATTTATGGACTGTCTAATAACAGGGTATGTCCCAAAGGATTGGCGCATAGCAAATGTGGTGCCAATATTCAAAAAGGGGTCAAAAAGTGATCCAGGAACTATAGGCCGGTAAGATTAACCTCTGTTGTAGGTAAAATGTTTGAAGGTTTTCTCAGAGATGCTATCCTGGAGTATCTCACTGAAAATAAATGTATAATGCCGTTCCAGCATGGGTTTATGAAGGATCGGTCCTGTCAGACTAATCTCATCAGCTTCTATGAGGAAGTTAGTTCTAGACTGGATCGGGGTGAGGCACTGGATGTCATATATCTAGATTTTTCTAAAGCATTTGATACGGTGCCACATAAAAGGTTGGTAAATAAAATGAGAATGCTTGGACTGGGGAAAAATGTGTGCAAGTGGGTAAGCAACTGGCTCACTGATAGAAAACAAAGGGTAGTAATTAACGGTACATATTCAGACTGGATCTCTGTTACTAGTGGGGTACCACAGGGGTCAGTATTGGGCCCTATCCTCTTTAACATTTTCATGAATGATCTTACACAGGGATTACACAGTAGAATATCAATCTTTGCAGACAATACTAAGCTCTGTAAAGTAATCAACACATTAGAAGATAATGTGTTATTACAAAGGGACCTGGATAAGTTGGAGGCCTAGGCAGGGAAATGGCTGATGAGGTTTAATACAGATAAATGCAAGGTTATGCACATGGGGAAGAAAAATTCATTACATGACTACATGTTAAATGGAAAAAGGCTAGGTAAAAGTGACATGGAGAAGGACTTGGTGGTGGACAGTAAACTTAATTGTAGCAGCCAGTGTCAGACAGCAGCTGCCAAGGCAAATAGGATCATGGGGTGCATTAAAAGGGGCATAGAGGCACTTGATGAGAACATTATTCTCCCATTACACTGGTTAGACCACACATGGAATATTGTGTACAGTTTTGGGCACCAGTGCACAGGAAAGACATTGTAGCGCTTGAACAGGTACAAAGACGGGCAACAAAAATAATAAAAGGACTGGGTGGACTACAATACCCAGAAAGATTAGCAAGATTAGGGTTATTTATAGTGATGAGCGATTACGTCGACTATCGTCATCGGGTCGATAGTCGATATCGGCAATTATCAAGACGATTTCCGATAGTCGATAATAGATTATCGCCGAAGACCATTAAAGTCTATGGGAGAGGAACAACACCTTCATTCTTACACCCAAACAGGGCTGGAGAAGCTGGAATTAACATCCACAACAGTCAAATGGATACGTGCTACATCTTAGGCAACAAACTTAGGTTATAAAAGCCACAGAAAAAAAGTCACACACCATTCACTATCCCTGTCTTGTACCACAGCATGACCCTTAAACCTGCATGACCCACAAATTAAAAAGAGCCAGAAGGCAGTACGATTTGAACCATCATTTTATTTGAACTGGACATTGAATATCCCTGTCCTGGAACGCAGCATGAGCCCCAAACCTGCATGAACCCAGATTAAAAAGTGCCGGAAAAAGGAGTCTTTCAACCACCATTTTAGTTTCAATGGACATAGACTATCCCTGTCCTGGGCCACAGCATGAGATCCAAACCTGCATGACCCCCAGATTAAAAAGTGCCGCAAAAAGGAGTCTTTCTACCACCATTTTAGTTTCACTTTACATAGACTATCCCTGTCCTGGGCCACAGCATGAGCCCCAAACCTGCATGACCCACAGATTTAAAAAGTGCAAAAAAAGGAGTCTTTGAACCACCATTTTAGTTGAACTGGACATTGACTACGCCTGTCCTGGGCCACAGCATGAGCCCCAAACCTGCATGACCCCCAGATTAAAAAGTGCCGCAAAAAGGAGTCTTTCAACCACCATTTTAGTTTCATTGGACATAGACTATCCCTGTCCTGGGCCACAGCATGAGCCCCAAACCTGCATGACCCCCAGATTAAAAAGTGCCGGAAAAAGGAGTCTTTCAACCACCATTTTAGTTGAACTGGACATAGACTATCCCTGTCCTGGGCCACAGCATGAGCCCCAAACCTGCATGACCCCAAATTTAAAGACTGCTGGGCAAATGAGTATTTGAACCACCAAATTACTTTCACTGGATATAGACTATCCCTGTCCTGGGCCACAGCATGAGCCCCAAACCTGCATGACCCACAGATTAAAAAGTGCCGCAAAAAGGAGTCTTTCAACCTCCATTTTAGTTTCACTGGACATAGACTATCCCTGTCCTGGGCCACAGCATGAGCCCCAAACCTGCATGACCCCCAGATTTAAAGACTGCTGGGAAAAGGAGTCTTTCAACCACCATTTTAGTTTCACTGGATATAGACTATCCCTGTCCTGGGCCACAGCATGAGCCCCAAACCTGCATGACCCCCAGATTAAAAAGTGCCGCAAAAAGGAGTCTTTCAGCCACCATTTTAGTTTCACTGGTTTAAGACTACCCCTGTCCGGGGCCACAGATACCCCAAAACCCTGCATGCCCCCCAGATTAAAAAGTCCCGGAAAAAGGAGTTTTCAACCACCTTTTTTTAGTTTTCTAAATAGACTACCCCTGTCCTGGGCCCAGCTAGACCCAAATCTGCATGCCCCCCAGTTTTTAAAAAAGTGCCGCAAAAAGGGTCTTTCGCCCACCATTTTAGTTTCCTTTACTAGTACCCCTGTCCGGGGCCACAGCATGGGGGCCCCAAACCTGCTGCCCCACGATTTAAAAAGTGAAAAAAAGGGGGAGTCTTTAAAACCACCTTTTTAGTTGAATGGCATTGACTATCCCTGTCCTGGGCCACGCATGAGCCCCAAACCTGCATGACCCCCGATTAAAAAGTGCCCAAAAAAGGGGTTTTTTTCAACCCCATTTTTATTTTTTCACGGGAAAATGACTATCCCTGTCCTGGGCCACAGCAGGGCCCCAAACCTGCATGCCCCCCAGATTTAAAGCTGCGGGGAAATGAGCTTTCAACCACCTTTTTGTTTCAGGATTGACTACCCTGTCCGGGCCACAGCATGACCCCAAAAACCTGCGTGACCCCCAGATTAAAGATTGCCAAAAAAAAGGACTTTCAGCCACAATTTTTTTTCATTTGGACAAGACTTCCCTGTCCGGGGCCCAGCTGAGCCCCAAACCTTCTCCCCCCAAATTTAAAAAATGAGGGAAAAAAAGGAGCTTTCAACCCCATTTTAGTTGAATGGAATTTAAAATTATCTGTTGTACTGCGAATGACCTTTAAAACCCTGTCTGCCCCACAATTAAAAAGTGCCGGAAAAAGGGAGTTTTTGATCCACCTTTTGTTAACTGGAAATTGACTTACCTGTCCTGGGTAACCTAATCTGTTAAAGTTTCCTGACCTCCCTTGTACAATTCAGAGGAATATTTGTATTAGCTATTTTGTACATTCAAGTGTTTTAGCAGTTTCATTCTAGAAAACACATTTTTAAAACAGGATGGAATCCTACCACGTCTTTGTTTCTCTTTTTTTTTTTTTTTTTTTTTTTTTAAATTGGGTTGTTCACAAAGGGAAATTTGTAGCTATGTTAAAGATCTTGCAAAAAAAGTCATTTTGAAAATTTGTGTCTTGACGTGTCCTACCTATTCCTGTTTCTGAAGCACCACACCCTTGAGCCATTTTGACTTTGGGAAAGAACAAAATTCGTTGAAACCACATTTTTTTTTTTAAAATAGGACCTGTATATAGCTGCATGTCACGCCCAAATCCCCCCAAAAACCCCAAAAACATGAAACTTAGTTACTTTTGAAAATTGTGAAGAAAAAATGTCTTTAGAAAAAAACATTTTTTATAATGGACTGTAGTCTAGCGCATTCAAAGCACATGCCCCAAAAAAAAATAAAAAAATTTTTGACT
>JAODAL010035255.1:0-43166 GCA_025379985.1 Phyllomedusa bahiana | reverse complement strand
AAGTGATGTGTTTGATTCCCCGGTGGTTGGGGGCCCAGTTCACAGCTTGCCCAGGGGCCCACAATGCTGTTAAGACGGCTCTGAGCAGCAGAGGCAGTTGCAGAGGAAGAGAAGTGATAATTTCCCATTGCAATTATTGTCTGCCTGTCGGTGGAGTGTAACTTGCTAAGAAACACCTGTGAATAAAGCCTGCAAGATCCAGAAGAGTCCCTGTGGTTATTCCTGCGATTGTGTACTACACTTTCCAGCCACCCCACACCGGTAGACCTGACATCCATGCACACTCGTTACCCGTATATGAACACCTGCCTGGGACCTGAACCCATCGCCATCTACCTGCGCCTGCGCACACCATACAGCTGGTTGCTACCTATACAGCTTGTGGTCACTGCCAATTTGCACTTTCTGCCGGGCCCTATTTTTGGTGGACATGCTTAATAATCCCTCTCCCTTGTGTTGCTAGAGCAATTTTTTGTAGGCTTTTTCCTTCACAGCTGTAACAGTAAAAAAAATTAAAAAAATAAATTAATTATATGCATTAAGGTAGGAACACATGTGGCAGCAGTGACACGCGGCCAACATTGGTCAGTTGCTGCAACCTATTTTTTGAAACTGATTACTAATAAGCTATTTTACAGGTAAGCAGCATTCAATAATTCTAGATGTGTTGCTGTATGGGTAAAACTCTTGTTTACCTTCCAAAATCATAGAACCATTACTAATTTGATAACCAGATCTTGTCTGCTGAATACATACAGTACTTCAGCTGCAAGCTTTGGTATCGTTAGCCCTTTACTGACCTAAAACAAAACTGTACATCATGCGGTCAGTAAGAGAGCTTGGAGTGGCTCACAGACTGAGTCCGCTCCATACCCAGCAGATGTTGGCGGTTAATTATAGCTGATACTTGCCAAAAGTGGCTGGGATTGAAGATAACTTTGATCCTGGACATTTAACCCTGTAGATACCAGTGTAAATATGACAGCGGCATCTAGGTTATTAAAAAACACAGAAAACCCACCCAGTTGCCCCTGAAAAATGTTTTTATGTGCAGGGACTTACAAAGTCCTCCTTGCCTGTCATCTTTCCACGATTATTGTACTCTGCCTGAGGCAGGGTGTAATTGGAGAGTCATTATTTTACACTGTTGCATAGTAGTATACAAGTAGTCTCACTCCCTAAATGTCAAGTACTGTAGGGGGACTGAGACTATAAGCGTAAATGAAAAAAATTGTTAAAAGACAGTTCAAAATACTCCTCTTTAGCTATTTTACAAATAAAAAATCATAAAAAGGTAAAACAAAATTGGTATCACCACGTCAGTAAAAATGGACTTTTTAAAATATAGCAACAGTTATCCTACATGTTGAATGCTGTAGAGCAGTAATTATTCAAAGCCAAAATTGCATTTTTTTGGTCGCTTTGCCTCTTCCAACAACTGGAAAAATGATAAAAAAAATTCCACCTATCAATAAATGGTACCGATAAAACTTTTACTGCAAAAACAAGCCCTCACTTAAGTCCGTAAATGGAAACACAAAAAAAGTTTATAGCCGCAGAAAATGGCTTTGCAGAGCAAATTTAAAAATGACAAATAACATGCATCAAAATACAGCAAATAAATTACAGAATTATTAATACGATTCAAAATATTATTAGAAGAGATGATTGCACTTCAAAATACTAGATGAATAAAGAATGTACATAGGAAATATCTCACATGCCATACATATATGGTCTGTATCCCTTGCCTTTAAATTTTTGTGTATTTATGCATGTTACTATTTATCATGATTTTTTAGGACCTTATATATGTTTATTTTTTTTTTTTCATTTCTTTACTACTCTAGGCATGTGGTAGATACTGCATAGGTCATTTTTTATCCTTTTATTTTTGAAGTGCTATAATTTCTAGTAATATACAGTATTTTTAGTTGTGTATTAATACACTCTATTATTTTTATTTGTTGAGCTTTGGTGTATGTTATTCGTAGGTACTCTTGTTGTTCATTACATACACTTTTCTGATAAATGCTCTGTGTAGCCGATTTATAATAGTATGTTATTATTCTTGTACTCAAGTATGGTCAAGTTATATAATACAGGCTTAAAGGGAACCTGTCACATAGATTATGCCCCCCTTGCTGAGGACAGCACAAGCTAGTGACAGACATGCTGTTTCCAGTGCTGTGTCCCTTATTCTGTAAGCTGCTCTAGTTTTAGAGCATTTAGGGGAAACACCAGCTCACCGATATGATGGATGCACGGACTTGTGGAGGCAATACACGAATGTAATAAGAAGAGAAGGTAACGTCCAGCTTCCAAAAAGTGCAGATTCTTTATTAGGTGCAGGAGACGGTTAAACACAGACTGCTAACACCAGCTGATTCGTTTCAGGCCACGAGGGCCCAAGTGGCCTGACACGCGTCAGCTGGTGTTAGCAGTCTGTTTTTTATCGTCTCCTGCACCTAATAAAGAAGCTGCACATTTTGGAAGCTGGACGTTACCTTCTCTTCTTATTATATTCAAAGTAATACGTTTATCAGTTGAGGTGGGCGGGGCTAGCCTCAGGTGGGCAGGGTATGAAAAAATTGGACTCTTTGAATGACTCTTTTCTGGTTGAAAACTGCAGATTTGAGCACTAAATATTCTAAAACTACAGCATCTTACAGAATAAGGGGGCACAGCACTGGAAAAAAAGCATGTCTGAAACAGCTTGTGCTGTCCCCAGCCCGGGGGGCATAATCCCGGGGGGGGTTTCTAGGTTCCCAATACAAAAAAAAACCCCTTTTTTTTTAAAAACCCCACTCGGTTTTTTTAAAAGAAGCAACAACCTTTTTTTTTGAACAATTTTTCAGAAAAAATTTTTTAGGGTTTTAAACACCAAAATTTTTTAGACAACCCAAAAACATTTTTCAAAAACCGGACCTTTTAAATTAGAAAACACTCAAAAAAAAACATTTGGGGAAACCCCCACAAAACCCCCCCTCGGGGGACACACAACAAAAACATTTTTTCCAGTGGCCACACTCCCCTTTTAGACAAAAAAACCACTCCCCAAATTTGGAAAACACAATACACAAAATAAAAAGAAAAACACTTCCAAAAACAATTTTTTTTTTTAGGGTAAAACCCCCAACCCCCCAAAAACACCACCAAATTCAGGCCACTCCCAAATTCCTAAACCTCGGGGGACATCAATTTTACCCCCCGCACCAATAAAAACACAAGGGGAGACCCCAACAAAAAATTTTTCGGGACCACCCAAACCCAAAGGGTTAAAAAAAAACTCGAAAATTTTTGGGGAAAACCCAAATTTTTAGACTAAAACAAAACCCCAGATTTTACAAAAAACACACCGGAAAAACAGCATTCGAACACCCCCCACCCGGGGGCCAAACCACCTCGGGGTCCCAAAACACCCCCATTTTTAGAACCCCTTTTTCCAAAACAAAAACCCCAATCCGGGGAACCACCCCTGCCCCCCCAACTCACACAACCCAACCCTCAGGGGGCAAAAACCAACTCAATTCCAAAACCAAAAGCAAAAAAAAACCCCCAAACAAAAAACAAATACCCCAATCGAAAAAACACAACACCAACCAAAACCACAAACCAACACACACACACCAGACAAAAACCACAAACACACCAGAACACAAAAAACACACACTCCCAGACACACCAACACACACCACAAGACACCCCAACCAAAACACCCCCCCCAGCCCCAACATCAGACACACACCCCTCCCCCAGACCACCTGACACACAAAACCCCAAACCACACCCCCAACACACCCCCCAGACACCCACACACACACCCAGACAAAACAACACGGAACACACACATCAGACCACCCACCCTCAGACAACCCCCCCGCAACTCAGACACAACACACTCAACACACACACACTCAGACCCCAAAAAGACACAACAACTCAGACACACAAAACCCCAACACACGCACACACCACACTCAGACCAAACAACACACCCAGCACACACCACTAAGAACACACCACACTCAACAACCCCCAAAACACCCCCTTCAGAACACACACACAAAACACACAAACACTCAAACACACAAACAATCAACACAAAAACACTCAGAACACCCCAAACCCACTCAGACACACCACACCACTCAGACACACACACACACCAGACACACATCAGACAACACACACAGACAAAACAAAACCACCACACCACTTCAGACACACAACAAACAACACTCAGACACACAATCAGAACCACACACACACCCACCAACACACACTCAGACCACAAACACACCCCCTCAGACACAAAACAAAACACACACACTCAGACACACCCCAACACACTCAACACACAAACACACCTCAGACACCACACACTCAGAACACAACAATCACACTACACACACACTCAGAAACAACCCCCAACAACAACAAAACACACCCCCTCAGAATACACACAACCAACACACACAACACACAATCAGACACAAAACCCCCAACACAAATCCCAACAACACACAATCAGACACAAAATCAACAAACACACACACAACAACACCACCCACACACACACACCAACACCACTAAAGAACAAAAAACAAAAAACACACACTAAACACACACACACTCAGAACACAGCCCAAAACACACCAGACACAAAATTCGACCAACCACACACCGGACACACACACACACACTCAGCACACACCCCGCAAAACACACCCCAACACACCCCACACTCAAAACACACAAAAAACACCCCACAAACACACTCAGCAAAAACACACCACTCAACAACAACACACCACACTCAGACCCACACACTCACACACACCCCCAGACACATCCAAACACCCCCCAACACACCACACCAGAACACACACACACACACTAAACACACCCCCACACACACAAACAGCCTCCCCCCACACACACCAACAACCACATAACACACAACCCAACACACACACTCAAAACCAACCCACTTTCGACACCACACCCCCAGACACAACACACTAAACCCCAAAACAACACCACCCCCAACACACACCACAAACACACTCAGACCACACAACACTAAACCCACCACACACACACCCCCAACACAAAACCCACACATCAGACACACACATAAAACCCCCACAAAAACACACAATTCAGCCCCCCCCACTCAGACACAAACCCACTCAGACACACAACCAGAAACACATCAACCCCAACACACACCACACACTCAAAACACACACACACAACACACTCGACACACACACTAACACAAACACCAAAAAACTCCACACACACTCAACACAACACACACTTCAGCACACACACAAAATAAAACCCCCACACTAAAACCCCCACCATTTCCAAATTGAAAACACTCAGCAAACCCTGACCCCCACCAACCCAACACACACTCAGACAAAACACACCCCAATCAGAAACACCCCCACACACAACTCGACAACACACCCAACCCACACACACTCAGACACACACACAACACACAACACAAAAATCAGACACAACAACAAAATAGACACCACACACACTCAACACCCCACACACACACTCAGACACACACACTTCAACACACCACCAACACACACACATTCACACAACACCAGAACCACAACTCGGGACACACACACTCGACCACACACCCCACACAACACACACCCACAAAATAACCACACTCGGACACTCATTACGTTTCATTTTAAAGTTTTGCTGTTTCCTCCTTTTCACTATGCATCCTTGTCTCTGCGGGAGGCTCCCACTCACGGAGACCTCCAGAATTTGCGTCCCGGTGGGAGCTGCTGAACCCAAACAGGGCGGACAGAAAAGCGCGGGAGAGTCCGGAGATCACAGCGGGGGGGACCCTCTCTTCCGGTCACTTGCTGTGCCCCCGGATCTTCCTGCCTCTGGCTGTGAGCAGCCGGGCCCCCCCTTCCTCCCTCCTCAGTCCCCTTTTTTCCCCCTGCATCGCCTCCCCCCCTCCTGCACCTGCAACCATCCTGAGCTGTGTGTGCGGCCCAGCGGACACACAGTCAATAGAAAGTGGGGGTGCTGCAGGCCGCAGCCGGGGACCCGGCGATTTGAGATCGGGGAAGGCAGCTTTGTTCGGGGCTTGTGCCCCGAATAAACCTGCCTAGCGACGCCCCTGGCATAATCTATGAGACAGGATCTCTTTAAAGGGGTGTTTCCATAAGAACTGTTTTATGCTGCCTTTTAGCTCATAGCTCAAGTGTGCTTGGCTATATTCAGAAATCCCATACAAAAATTTGGGAAAAAGGGCCAAAACCCGGGGTGCAAAAGGGCAGTACAGGCAGTATTCCTGTCGGGCCCCCAATAAAAAAGGGGCCCACTGATATTTTAAAAAATGGAAATTTTTAATGGGGGGGGGCCCCCTTTTGTTTGGGCGTTTAGGCCCCGACTTTGATTAATAAGGACTGATGGCAGCCCTGGGCGCAAGCTCCAAACTGCCCCTCATGTGAGATGGTTGATTAATAGCAAGCAACAAGCTGACCTGCAGTGTGAAAGAATGATTAGGAGAACACCAGTTTAAGCAGCTAGAAATGCTATGGCGTTTTATGAAAAAACATTTAAACGTTTAAAATCAAGCTGGGCCATGGACTGAAGTAGTATAGGGGGGTTCCCTGCCGGGCCCTTTTCACCAGATCAGTTATGGATGGTCTCAATTTGTGTATCTGCTAAGGCCTATCCATGAAGCCAAGCCAGACAGGAAGAAGCTGGCAGAGACTGTCCAGATGGCACTTCACCCCGTGCCCTAGCTCGTTGCTAAACTGTTTTCTCAAAAACAAGAGTTTTTCAGTTTTAGATTAATAAACAGTTGCTTTGAACAAGGGACCCCTTTTCCTTTTTTCATGCTGCCTGTGGATCCGGCAACATGAATCTCCTGACAGACTCCTTCAAAAAAAATCATATGGCTTCAGGAGGACAAACATATTAGACTAGAGGAAAAATGTTTTTTGAACAAGTGATACTTTTGGCTTTTTGTGTAGGGAAGCATTAATTCATTTTTAAAAATTTTTTTTAAAAAAGGGTTTTTAGAGCCAAATGCTTCCCAATATTGAAGCCCATCCTGTGACTGTATTAATTGTTACAAAATAAAACTGTACGTGTGTTTTATAAAATTAACTTTGGGCATGTCCCACAGCAAGGGTTTTCGGCCGGTTTTTCAGCCCGGTTGCGGTGTTTCAGACCGCCTGAAAAACCAGGCCGAAAATGAGCACAATTGTGCTCTATGGAAAACCCATGCGGCAGTCCCCACTGCACGGGTTTTCCGCCAGGCGGTTTTGCCACCGGCGGTCCGGTGGCAAAACATTGAACATGTTCATTCTTCCGTCCGGTTTCCAGACGGAATCTGAACAACTCAATGGTTGGGGGGAGGGCGGTTCTCCGCTCAGCGCGGAGAAACGCAGTCCCCCCCGCGGCGGTGGGGACGGCCGTAAAACTGGACAAATCCCGCCCGGCAAACCGGCGTTTATTTGGCCACTGCCGTGGGGATACGCCCTTTGGCCGTGTTCACACGGCTTATTCCCGACGGATTTGTGAGCCGTATTGAGCTCACAAATCCGGCGTGAATAAGGGGCGGGACGGGGGCGGGGCCGGAGCGCGGCGGGGGGCGCCCCTCCCCCGCCCATAGACAATGCATTATATACGGCGCGTACGCCCCGTAAATAATGTGCAAAGTCATTTTCTCTCCCACGGCGGATTCGCCGAGCGGGGAGGGAGCGACGGATTCCACTGTTCTCTATGAGAGCAGTGGATTACCGTAATTGCTGCCGCGGATTGGCGCCGTACTTGCAGCGCAAATCCGGCGCGCAGTACGGCGCCAATCCGCGGCAAAATAAGCCGTGTGAACGAGGCCTTTTTGTCACAAAACCGGTCTGTTTTTCAGCTGTTTTCAGTTTGTGAACTGTTTTTGGTACTGTTTTTGTCACTGTTTTCCCAGCGGTTTTTGGACTGTTTTTGGACTGTTTCTCAAGCTGACTAGTGTACTCAGTGCAAAAGTATGCCTGATTGGTGCAACTCTGGGCGGGCATGTACCTGTGTGAGACATAGAAGAAAAAAAAAATTATTTAAAAAAATAAAATAAATAAGCAAGAAATTATGCTTGGAGGTCAACAGGTCTCAGCAAGACCTGTGCTGTAATGCATTTTTTGGTATCTACTAAATTGCATTAAAGTAGCAAGCAGCCCAAAATTTTTTAAAATTTGTTGTTAGGGAAAAAAGTTTAAAAAAACCATTGGAAAAACATTATCATTTGGTTTTACTTGATGTTAAATTAGTGAAATTTTCAAGGATTTTGGGAAATACATTTTATAGTGCAGAATTTTATTCTTGTATGGTTGAATAAAAGGCTTTTTTCCCCCGGATTTTTTTTCAGGGAGAATTTTTTGGAGGCAAATTTTTGTGGGGTTTTTACTTTGAAAAATAAGTCTAAAACTTTGTGACGCGTTTTTGAAAAGTATTTAAAAAATGTTTTCGCTTTGGGGGGAATTTACATTCTCCTTTATTTACTATGGGGGAATGTTTTTCTGACGGGGAAATCCTTTTTGAAAATTTCGCGCACAAAGTGGGGAGAGTATTGCAATGTAAAACCCCGGCCGCCCCCAAAAATTTCCCTGAAAAAAATTTCCGGGGAAACCAGAGCCTTTTTTGGGGGGAAAATACATTTACGTGGAAACCCCTAAAGAAGCTTTTACGTTTATCTTTCAAAAACATGAAAAAATTTGAGATTCTCGGTTCACATTTTTTTGATAAAAAGAGTTTAAGCTCCCCAGTTTTTCCCAACTTGATTCTTTTTGGGCAGTCTTTTTACTTTTTTTTAAACTCTCAATAGACCCTTTTTCCCGGGCCCTTAAAGGGGTTTAAACCCAGACCCCCCCCATTTTTACAGGGGAGAAAAAAAAAAAAAACACCCGACCTGCAAATGCACTTTTTAAAGGGACAGCCTGGGAGGTGGGGGGGGGGAAAAAAAAAAACCAAAAAAGGGTGGAGGCAACCCCTTCCTCCCCATATGGGTTTAAAAATTCAATATAAAACCAAATAAAAACGTATGGTTCTGTTGACCCAATGAGAGGCCGGGTTTTTGGGCTCTATTGAGAGGTAAAAGATAGTTGGGAAACTGCCCCTTTTTCAAGTTTTGGGGGGGGCTTTAAAAAATTTTTTAAAAAAAAAGGGTAACCCAGAAACTCAAATTTTTTTTTTGAAGGGGGGAAAAAATTTTTTTTTTTAAAAAAACCCCCCGGTTTTTTTGGGGGGGGAAAAATTTTTTTTTTTTTTAAAAAAAAGGGGGGAAAAAAAAATTTTTTGGGGGGGGTTTTTTTTTAAAGGGGGGTTTTTTTCCCCCGGGGGTTTTTGGAAAATTTTTTTTTTCCCCAAAAAACCCCGGTTTGGGGTTTTTTTTGGGGGGAAAGGGGGTTTTAGGGTTTTTTAAAAAAAAAGGGGTCTTTGGGGGTTTTTTTTTTTTTTTTTTAAAAAATTTTTTTTAAAAAAAACCCAAAAAAATTAAAAAGGGGTTTTAAAAAGGGCCCGGGGTTTTTTAAAAAAGACATGGGGGTTTTTTTTTTTTTTTTTTTTTTTTCTTTGGGGGGAAAATTAAGGGAAGGGGGGGAAAAGGGGTAAAAACTTGTTGGGGGGTTTAACCCCTGGGGCCCTTTTTTTTTTTTTTTTAAAAAAAACCCAAAAAATTTTTTTAATTTTTTTTTTTTTAAATTTTTTTAAAAAACCCAAATTTTTAAAAACCCAAAAATTTTTTTTTTTAAAGTTTTTCCCCTTTTTTTTTTTTTTTGGGGGGGGGAAAAAAAAAACTTTTAAACCAAAAATTTTTTAAAAAAAAAAAAAGGGGCCCCCAAAAAAAATTTTCCCCCCCGGTTTTTTTCCGGGGTTTTTTTTTAAAAGGAAAAAAAAAGGGGAAAAACAAATGGACCTTAAAAAAAAGGGGGTTTTTGGGGTTTTGGGGGTTTTTTTTCCCCCCCAAAAAAGGGGGGAAACCTTTTTCCCCCGGGGGGGAAAAAAAAAAAAAAAAGGGGGGGGGGAAAAAAAAAAAAAGGGGGGGAAAAAAAAAAAGGGGGGGAAAGGGGAAGGGGGGTTTTTAAAAAAAAAACCCCCGGGGGGGGGGGGAAAAAAAAAAAAGTTTTTAAAAAAACAAAAAAAAAGGGCCCTTTTGGGTTTTTTAAATTTCCCAAAAAAAAAATTTTTTTTTTTTTTAAAAAAGTAAAAAAAAACCCAAAAAAAAGACCCACCCTTTCCCCCAAAAATTCCAAAAAAAACCAAAAAGGGGGAAATTTTTTTTAAAATAAAAATTTTTTGGGGCCCCCCCGGGGGGAAAAAAAAAAATTTTTTTTTTTCCCCCCCGGGTTTTTTGGGGGCCCCCCCCCCCTTTTTTCCAAAAAAACCCCCCCCCCTTTTTTTTTTTTCCCCCAAAAAAGGGGGTTAAAAAATTAAAATTTTTTCCCGGGGGGGGGGCCCCCCCCCCCCCCCAAAAAGGGGGGGGTTCCTTAAACCCCCCCCTTTTTTGGGGAAAAAAATTTTTGGGGGGGGAAAAGAAAGGGGGTAATTTTGGGGGGGCCCCCGGGGGGGTTTTTTTGGGGGGTAAATTTTTCCCCCCAAAAAAAATTTTTTTGGGGGGGGGGCCCCCAAATTCCCGGGCCTTTTTGGGGAAAAAAGAGGTTTTCCCCCCGGGGGGGTTCCGTTTTTTTTTTTTTCCCGGGGGGGTTTTTTTTCCCCAAAATTAAAAAAAGGGTTTTTTAAAAAATTTTTTTTAAAAATTTTAAAAAAGTTTTTGGGGGGTTTTTTTTTTAAAAGGGGGTTTTTTTTGGGGGGAAAAAACAAAATTTTTTTTAAAAGGGGGGGCCCCCCCAAATTTTAAAATTTTTTTTTTTTTTTAAATTTTTTAAAAAAAAAAAAAGGCCCCCTTTTTACAAAATCATTGACAAAAACAGTTCAAAAAATCAAAACAAAAACCGGTTGTAATGAACGGTTCTAGTGAGGTCAAAACACAGCTGTTTTTGTCGTTTGCCGTGTAAACGCACCCTAATAATAGCCTAGAATTCGTCTTATTTATGAACCCGCTCTACAGCGGTTCATAAATCAGGCGCATTCTGGCGCAGAACATCAATTCTGGCACAGGTAAATCACTTTCAAAGTGATTTACCTGTTCCAGCGGTAATGCGCCTAGAATTGCTGTAGCGAAGCTATAAATCTATCGCTTCGTATGCTTTTAGTGCGCCCCGCCTCCCGCACGCCCCTCAAAATCAGGTGAATTACAGAGTACCGCTTGCGCTATATAATGTGCCTGAGATTGGCATAGGGCCATTTAAAAATGTAGTGAACGGGGCTGAAAAGACGTCAGATATCTGGCGCAGCCCCGTTCATACATGATGTCCATGGTGTTGTGAAGGTCCATTTTATACCTTCAATTCTCTCCAAATGATGAGAGAATGTACATGTACATCCATCTCTTCCTCTAAGTGTACAGTCACAGTACGTATAAAGGCAGCTGAAAATACAGAGGTCCCTCAAGTTGGCCTCAGGATACAATATTTTTATCATACAATATTCTTTCCTGGGACGTTGTATGTTGAGTGCAGTTTCAACAAACATTGCCCCAGACACTGGTTCAACCAATAATCACGAATATTTTACTTGTAAAACCCTTGTATTAGTGAAGTGCATGCCGTGAGTGGCGATCTAGTAGCGCCTCTCTACTGTACAGTGCAGTACTACATGTCCAGTACTGCTCTTTACAAGTGCCAAGATGAACAGCTCCATTGGTCACCAGGTGATGGCTCTATTTTCTTTTTTTCTAGTATATTGAATATAAAGCACATGACCCAAAGAAACTCCTGTGCTCTACATAGAAAGTGATCTCAAATTTACAGCACCTTTTTATGGCTGTTTTATATAAGGACCTGCTTTATCTGTATACTTTTATTTCATCTACATGCTGCATTATGTGATATTTTGGGGCCTCAGAGCCAATTATCAGTTTTCCAAAGAGTTGTGGTTTCAACGTACAATTATTCTCACAGAACCAATTAGTATTGTATATTACAGGCCTACCGTACAGCTCCAGCATCCAAACAGTTAACATGTCAGGCTGACAGAGTTGGCGCCCTCAGAGATTGTGTAGAGCCATTTTATTTTGCTATGTTCAGCAATCATGGGTTCATTTTAAGGTAGGGTAACCATGTTTTTCACCATAACATGCTGTTCAAGGTCAAAATGTATACATATAGTAAATATTGCAATAGAGGCATTAAAAACATGACACAATTTCAGTGTTTGTAGGTGTCTTGGTGCATGCTGGGTGCTTGTATATTAACATTTGGATGTGCTGACTAAGGATATGTTCAATCAGCGTATTGTGGCGCATACCTGTGCGCAATGCAATACGCCTGCTGTTGAATGTATGCACTAGCCTGCACGTACTTTTTACAGTGCTACTGCTTGGCCTCCTATCACTTCTGTTTTCCCCGGTGTGTACTCGGCTGAAAGAAGTAACATGTCACTTCTTTTCACACGCACGTACTGTGCACGGGCAATACGCTAGGTTATTATAGTTCCCAATGAGTGCTATGATTTTAACATATCTATGGGGCACATTATAGCACAATTACATGCCAAAATATGCCCCACATATAAGTTCGTGAGAACATACCCTGTAACATTGGCTTTTTTTTTTTTAGAAATTACATTCACATGCAGTTTTGACCCTAGAACAGGTCAGTCTATTAGAATAGGGTTTCATCTAAGGTTACCTTGATCTGCTAGGTGGGTATACACAATTTAATCACATTGTGATTGGTTTTGGGGCATGGCTTCACATAGACATGGCACTTTTATCTGGTATACTTCTGTTTGTCGATATTAGTGTGCTCCAAGAGACTTTACGGACATGTCCCCAGGGCACGGATTTGTGGCTGGTTTTTCAGACGGTTTGCAGTTTTGCAAACCATCTGAAAAACCGTCCGCAAATGAGCACAAGGGGCTTCTATGGAAAACCAGTGCAGCAGTCCCCACTGCGCCTGTCGGTTTTTCAAGCCGCTGACCACCCAAAAAGCATTGTGCATGCACATTCTTCCGTCCGGTTTTCGGAGAAAAGCCGTCCCCCTCGCGGCCGTGGGATAAACCGATCGGTATTTGTCCTCTGCCGTGTAAACAGGCCCTACATTTTATGTCCAGAATAAACAGCAATATTTAGCGCTTACCATCTATCTTTTTAATGTTGATTCAGATGGCAGTGATGCCAAATAATATTGCCATAAATCCAAGACTTGTGGTTTACGACACTGGCAACGTGCACAGTAGAATTCTGAGATGCTGTCTACACTGTGTTAACACTTGTAATTTGACATTGGCAAAGAGCAAACTAAATTTGTAAAATAAACCTAGACAATAATAATTATAATTAGGAATACTAAGGTGCTACAAGCCCCAGCATAACAACACAGACACAAGCCAATACTTACAGCTCAATAACTGGACAGTGAACTTTTCCCAGTATGAGACAATATAAGTCCCAGCGCTACCTGGAAGAAATATAACAGGTGCAGCTCAGTGATCAACAATTGCTCACACACCAATCCAATAGGAGGACAACCACCTAGGAAAAAACTGCACATTGGATAAGTACCAGTTCACACCACATATGCAGAAAAGCCACAATACCAACCAGGGGAGATTGCACGAATGCAAAACTACTGGTAACTAACCACCCGCATACCTACTATCCATTGCATATACACTCACCGGCCACTTTATTAGGTACACCATGCTAGTAACGGGTTGGACCCCCTTTTGCCTTCAGAACTGCCTCAATTCTTCGTGGCATAGATTCAACAAGGTGCTGGAAGCATTCCTCAGAGATTTTGGTCCATATTGACATGATGGCATCACACAGTTGCCGCAGATTTGTCGGCTGCACATCCATGATGCGAATCTCCCATTCCACCACATCCCAAAGATGCTCTATTGGATTGAGATATGGTGACTGTGGAGGCCATTTGAGTACAGTGAACTCATTGTCATGTTCAAGAAACCAGTCTGAGATGATTCCAGCTTTATGACATGGCGCATTATCCTGCTGAAAGTAGCCATCAGATGTTGGTACATTGTGGTCATAAAGGGATGGACATGGTCAGCAACAATACTCAGGTAGGCTGTGGCGTTGCAACGATGCTCAATTGGTACCAAGGGGCCCAAAGAGTGCCAAGAAAAATATTCCCCACACCCATGACACCACCACCACCAGCCTGAACCGTTGATACAAAGGCAGGATGGATCCATGCTTTCATTTTTGTTGACGCCAAATTCTGACCCTACCATCCGAATGTCGCAGCAGAAATCGAGACTCATCAGACCAGGCAACGTTTTTTTCCAATCTTCTACTGTCCCCAAATTTTGATGAGCTTGGGCAAATTGGAGCCTCAGTTTCCTGTTCTTAGCTGAAAGGAGTGGCACCCGGTGTGGTCTTCTGCTGCTGTAGCCCATCTGCCTCAAAGTTCGCCGTACTGTGCGTTCAGAGATGCTCTTCTGCCTACCTTGGTTGTAATGGGTGGCAATTTGAGTCACTGTTGCCTTTCTATCAGCTTGAACCAGTCTGCCCATTCTCCTTTGACCTCTGGCATCAACAAGGTATTTCCGCCCACAGGACTGCCGCTCACTGGATGTTTTTTCTTTTTCGGACCATTCTCTGTAAACCCTAGAGATGGTTGTGTGTGAAAATCCCAGGAGATCAGCAGTTTCTAAAATACTCAGACCAGCCCTTCTGGCACCAACAACCATGCCACGTTCAAAGGCACTCAAATCACCTTTCTTCCCCATACTGATGCTCGGTTTGAACTGCAGGAGATTGTCTTGACCATGTCTACATGCCTAAATGCACTGAGTTGCCACCATGTGATTGGCTGATTAGAAATTAAGTGTTAACGAGCAGTTGGACAGGTGTACCTAATAAAGTGGCCGGTGAGTGTAGATAAGGCTTATAAAGGGTGCTAATTATACGGTTATACGTGGTACACCATGCTGGCTTACAATCAATTGATGATGCCCTTAATATTTGACTGCTGTGTTGCCCTGCATATTGCAAGTGTCCAGCACAAAACACTGATACACAGTATTACAGGGCAAAACTACCTACTGGAAAAATATCAAATATGAGGTATTGATTTATATATTGGCCTATACACCATACACTAGCCGTACCAACAATTTACAAAAAAAAATAATAATAACAGAAAAATTAGACATCATTTACTTAAAAACACAGACATAAGGCCATACTTACAGCTCAATGGGTGGACAATGAACAATTCCCAGTAGGAGGTAATATAAGCCCCAGTGCCACTTGGGAGAGATATAAGAGGTGCAGTTAACTGGAAAGAGAGCTGCATCTGTTAAATTTCTCCCAGGTAGCACTGGGACTTTAATATCTTCCTATTGGGAAGGGTGCGGTCACACGGCAAATACAAAATTCCAGTCGGATTCCGATAAAATAATTTAGGGCGACATGTCCCATTAGGGCTGCTCCATTTTTTGGGTTATTTTGTACCAAAAAAATATTGACACCATTTTCTCTATATAAATGAACTGTCATACACCATAACTAGGCGTATTTGACACTTTTAAGTGCGCCTAAAGTAGGCGCATCAAATATGCTAGAAATGTTATGCTATGCGCCTTTTTTTTGGTATACGCCTAAATTAGGCACTTTAAATATGCTATACAGGGAATATCACAGGCCAGATTTTTGGCAGGTTTATTCAGGCGCATTATACACTCATTTAATGCGCCTTAAAACTGACGTGGAACCGCCTGTTTTCTGACATGTCGCCTTTAGTGTTTTTTTTTTAACGGTTTAGGGGGACGGTTCTGTCCATGATTTGCGGATTCGGCCGTCCTTAACAATTGAACCGTACATTTTCTGCCCAAAGACCAGGTGGAAGAATGTGCATGTTTTAACTTTTTTTTTCGAATTTGAAATCCAAGCATAGGAAAATCTGAGCTGTAGTCTACACAGCTCAGATTTTCTTTAAAATCATTTTAATAGTCTTTCCAGAGCGCACATTAAAGGAAATTTGTCATACAAAAACATTTAGAACATATATTATGTTTCACTTATTGTGTGTACTCTTTCTGACATTGACCCCGAGAAATATATGAAAATAAAGTTGACTTTATTTAAAATTTCCCCTGTATGAAGAGGATAGCTCCAGAAAATGAAATTCCAGGGCTCGTTTAGTGCCCCAGTGCTTCAGATCTTTACAGAAATTTTGAAATGCAACTCCATCGGAAATCAAAAACTCAGATAAAGAGAGCAGACGTTTACACCCACTACAGTTTGAAACATGTTTAACCATAAACCGAATCTGTCCAGTTCTCTGAGCCCACCTCCTTCACCAACACCTCCTCAAAAGCTTGGATTTTCTATTGAAGTCTGTGGAAATGGTTAAGTTTGTTTTCAGATGGTTTTCGAATCTGAAAACCGTCTGAATAAACGACTGAAAACCATGCTGTGTGGACGAACCCTAATAGTTCATCGTCCAGCCATTGAGCTTTAAAGGGGTATTCCCGCTACAAAGATCATATCTCAGATTATGGGGACAGTAAAAATAAGCACTTTTGTAATTGGTTTGCATTACCTAAGTCACTTAGTAGATATGAGCTTTTCTGTGCATCTACAGCTATTTCTGCAGCTGCTGGTCGGAACACGCCCGCTTTTCGGTGATTGGCTGGCTGACATTTCTTTCAGCCTGTTTGGACATGCCCCCGGTTGTGAAACGCCCCTGGACATGCCCTTTGCACTGTGATTGGCTGACTGACATTTCATTGTGTGTTGGGACACGCCCCCTGATGGGAAACGCCCCCCACCGGACATACCCCCTGCGCTTTGATAAGCACACGCTGTGTTTACTCCCCTGAAAAGCTGTGTGAAACCCATAGTGAAAACAGCTATCTGAGAGGGCTTCTGGTTATAGACTCCCAGCTCTAAGGTGAACGATCTGGGCAATTACTGACTGTTTAACTCTCCCCTCCCCTCTAGATTCACTCTCCCTCCATATAACACAGTCTTATACAGTCTCCTGCCTGATAACAGAGGGAGGAGGGGGGTGGCAGTATGCATTCCTCACATGTGTTTCATCAGTTCAGACTGTGTGTATAACTGGTTATAGCACAGCAAGAAGCTTGTGGAGCAAGTCAGAAGCTGAAGGCTCTGTAGACATAAGAAGCATACAGGAGGCTGCAGAGCTGACCACTCCAGACATCCTCCCCCTTCCACTGCACACACAGAATGATGATGTCACAGCTCTTCAGTGAGGGGAGACACGCCTCCTGGCAGGAGAGACACGCCTGCTGAGAGAAGAGACTCGCCCCTGGATTTGAAATTGGATCTCATAGAATTAGCTCAAGCGTACAAACGGTTCAAACGATAAAACCCCTTTAAAGGGGTTGTCTCCCTACAAGGATTGCTTTTTATGTTAAAGATCTTGCCCAGACAAGTCACTTTGCAATATGTGTCCATTAACAGTGCCCTACCTATTCTGATATATTCCCTCTTGTATGGGCTGCATCAGATCCTCAGCTCGCTATAGCTACAGACCTGTTTGATCTATCCTGATAGGCTGCTTGCACTGGCTGCTATAGTTACAGACCTGGCTTTTACTGCAGCCTAGTGGAAGCCAGTAAACACGCCCCTGAATTCAAAGTGAAACAAAGAAAACAGGACTGAGGTAAGATGAATCAATGTAGTGAGACAACCCCTTTAAGTATGGCCTTCTGTCTGTGTATTTAAGTAAATAATGTCCCATTTTCAGTGAAGCCCCAGCATAACCTAGCAATAAATAAATACTCAGATACTTACTACATATCTCAGCTTACCTTAATAAAGAATACATATACAGTGGAACACAGAGGTACTACAAGTCCAAAGTTATCTCAGTAATGAAATACACACTAGAACACTGAGATGGTACAGCCCGAGCTAACCTGGTAGTGAAGCATAGTAGCATCATAACCAGCATAATTTAGTTATTAATACTTCCACACAGTGCCTGACTGGGATGCCTCCACAGGTGGAGTTGGTTCTTGGGTCCCATCAGTTGAGCTGTTTCTGGGCCCAACGGTGGAGTTTACCTTAGGGCCCAACCTACAGCTACTTTAAATTACTGTAGATGCCTCCTATACCCTACCTCTTGCTTTTTGCCTCTTCTGAGGATGTATAAGCAGTTAAAAAAACAGCTCTAGATCTACCATGCTCAGGGACCCTCCAGAGGTTTCCCCTATGCCTGTGTGACCCAGTCCAAGCCTGATTCCACAACGGAAAACTTAAACACCACAATTCTCAGCATAACCAAATGACACATGCATACACAATGGAGCTGAACAGCACTGCTCACCTATCCTGGGTCTAGTGAATGGAGAAAGTTGTGTAAGATGGATCCATCTCTAGCTTGGCAGTGCTGTTGGATGGATTTCAGGATGCTGCATGTGAGTGGTCACCTATTATCTCCATTCAGAAGGTATAGTCTATTCCTTTCTTATGCTGTGCACAGTGAACTAGCTTATTTATCAACCTAACTTTTCTTTCTTATGAACACTTTGTTTTATTTAGTCATGTATAAGGGTGCATAGGTACTGTAAGTTTGAAAGAAAACCTAAATTGACAGGTTTAGAGTTTATAATGCTGCTAATAATGAGGTTGAAACTTATTAGCTTACATGCATAACACTACATTTGGAGAGAAAATAACACTGCACACCAAAACCTCATACCAATGGTAAAGAATGTTGGGTGAGCATAATAACTTGAGACTGCTTTGAATGTCTCAGGCCCGGATGCTTAGTAATCATTGAGAAAGCAATGACTGTAGAGGTGATGGAAACATGTTATAGGAGAAGGTAAGGTCAACAGTCCATGATCTCATGCTGAAGAGATGTTGGGTGATGCAACAAGACAATGACCTAACGCACTCAACTAACAGTCAACTGTAAATCAACTAATAAAGGTTAAAAAAAATAATCAGTATTTTGGAATTTGTGTCCTGACCTTAACCCTATTGCAATGCTGTGATATGACTTGATGAGTGCTGTGTATGTAAAACATCCTAGCAGCATTGACGAACACATTGACAGGTAGGAATGGTTCAAATTTCCTGTACGAATCCTGTTTGCAGCTATAAGAAATGTTTTGTGGGGGTAATTGGTGCATAAGGGGATCTAGTTGTTCCGAACTTCAAGGGTTCATTTACATTTTTCCCTGTACTTTGGATATTTACTCAATGAGCTCAATAAAAGACATGAACAGTACAACTGTCTGATATCAGTTTTGTTAGATTGTGTTAGTCTATAATCGTAACTAGTCTATAACAACAAGACTACATTTTGTTTGTTTTTAATTTAGAAATATAGACAATTGCACATGTTTAGAAATATAGACAATTGCACATGTTTGCAGAATAGAATCAGTTGGCATATAAACATAACTTGTTGGTTCTCTGGGGCACAAAGACCCTGGTTGGCTTCTTCTCTTAATTTAAATTTTAGTCTTTTAAAAGCGCCGAAGATACGATCGTCCCTGCAGCCCCATAGACAGCAATAGAAAAGACGAGCTGCAGTCTCCACAGCTCGTCTTTGCTCGTCTTATGGCGCTGGTGTATTATACAACATGTTATATGATACGCCGGTGCTTTTAGTTTTCTTGGCGTCTTCCCATACAATACAATTGCATGGGTGACGGCAAGTGACCACGAGAAGTGACCGCAGTTTTTGTACAGAGCGTGACAAAAACCACGGTTCTGCATCGGAAAAAAAAAGCCTCTTTCGGGCCGTTTTTGTCCGATGCAGTGTAGACATAGCCTTCCTCTTTTTCCATTTGCTTCATTGCAAAATTCTAGAAACCTCACACTTAAAGGATGTTCACTTAGACCTTTGACTTCATTGCAAATACACAAATATGACACAAAACAATGTTTGTTTAAATCTGTGTCACTACAGCCAAATTTTGCTTTTTATGAAACAAGTGTCCCTTTATGTGAACTTTTTACTCCCTTAACAACATGTGACGTTATCATGCTAGCAGGGATCTATGAAGTGGGCTCATGTGCTGAGTCAACTCCATAGGTGGCGAGTGCTGGCCGATCTTTATGAATGACCGTTCCTCACTCCAGTTGGTCAAATCGCAACAAGATCACTGGTTGCCAATCATTTACCATGGCAGCTGGAATCTTAAGGCAGGAAGTAATAGAACCGCCATCTTGCTACACCATTCTACATTATCTATATAATACAAGAGTACAAGAGATCAAGCCCCATATTGGTCAAGTAACTTAAGGGGGCTGGTTGTATCTATCTATCTATCTATATATATATATATATATATATATATATATATATATATATATATATATATATATATATATATATATATATATTATATATATATATATATAATATACATATATATATATATATATATATATATATACATATATAAGTATAAAAAATATTAAAAGTTCAAGACAAACCCCTTTTTGCCATTTTCCAAATTCAAATATTAAGGTTTGATTGATCATTTCACGTCTCCAAAAGATTATAATAAAAAATGGCCAAAAAGTCACATTTATCCCAAAATGGTAACAATAAAAACTAGATTTCAGTCCACAAAAAAGAAGCCATCACTCAGGTTTATAGGTCAAAAAACAAAGAACTTATTGGTCGCAGAAAATGGTGCTGCAACACAAGTTTAAGAATTTATTTTTTTTAAATACTAAGGGCAACATGTATGATTTTTGCCTACTGCGGGTCATAAATCTGGTGCATTCAAGCGCAGAAACGTCAATTTGTAATGCGCCTGGAATTGCCGTACTGAAGCTATAGATTTATAGCTTCATACGGTTGTAGTGCGCCACGCCTCCCGCACACCCCCTAAATATCAGGTGCATTACAAATTGCCGCGGGCGCTCAGTAATGCGCCTGATATTGGCGTACCAGCGATTTTAATCTATAGCGAATGGGGCTGAGCTAGATGTCGGGCTGAAAAGACAACAGCCCCGTTGATACATGTCGCCCTAAAACCCTACATATTTGGTATCACTGGAATTGTACCGATCTGCAAAATGCAAATAAAACTTTCACATTTCACCCCACTTAAAATGTTTTTTTGGTTTCCCAGTACTTTCTATGATAATGTCAATAACACCATTTAAAAGTACATCTTGTCATGCAAAAAAAATGTATGTCTATGTAGATGTAAAATAAAAAAGTTAAGGCTCTTGGAAGGCGGGAAGGTAAAAAAAAAAAAAAGAATATTATAATAATAGTTTAACCATGCAGCAGGAAGGAGTTAATTCTTTAACTTGGCTGAGTGAATCTGAGAAAGGTTTTGTTGTGATACATTGTGTTTTATACATTTTGTATTTGAAGTAGACACCAAGATGTATCAGGAATCAGGAAAATTTGCAGTTTTTCAAATTTCAATTTTTCTGCTTGTAAGTCACATATTCATATCACACAGAGTTAATATTTAACATTTCCACTATGTATACTTTATATAGACAAAATTATATAAAATCCTTTATTGTAGGACATTAGAAGGGTTATTCAGTGAGGAAAAAAAAGTATTAGTCAGCCACCAATTGTGCAAGTTCTCTCACTTAAAAAGATGAGAGGCCTGTAAATGACATCATAGGTAGACCTCAACTATGAGAGACAAAATGAGAAAACAAATCCTGAAAATTACATTGTTTGATTTGTAAAGAATTTATTTGCAAATTATGATGGAAAATAAGTATTTGGTCACCTACAAACAAGAAAGATTTGTGTCTCTCACAGACCTGTTACTTCTTCTTTAAGAGGCTCCTCTGTCCTCCACTCATTACCTGCAGTAATGGCACCTGTTTGAACTTATCAGTGTAAAAGACAACTGTCCACAACCTCAAACAGTCACACTCCAAACTCCACTATGGTGAAGACCAAAGAGCTGTCGAAGGACACAAGAAACAAAATTGTAGCCCTGTACCAGGCTGGGAAAACTGAATCTGCAGTAGGCTTGCAGCTTGGTGTGAAGAAATCAACTGAGGTAGCCAGGGGCGTAACCAGAGAAGCCAGAGCCCCAAAGCAAACTTTTGGAAGGGGCCCCCTAACCCCCCCCCTCCCTCCCTCCCTACCTCCATGTACCGGTAAACATGCTGTTAGATAATGTAGATAATACAAGGGTAAATATCTCACCATACATATCACCATCATACGGCTACCAAACAAATCTCACTATACCAAGACTAACATTACCAATAACACTACTACATATGGACCTGACTATACCACCAGAACACGACCACAAAGTGACTGAATAATATCCCTCCACTATTACTGATCAGTACACAAAGACCAATAGTACCGCCATATAGTGACCATATAGTGGTATATACTAGTGTACAAAGGCTCTGCAGACTGTATATAACCACCATACAGTGACCATATAGTGGTAGACACCAGTGTACACAGGCTCTGCAGACTGTATATAACCACCATACAGTGACCATATAGTGGTAGATATCAGTGTACACAGACTATGTGATTAAAGTGTAGTTACATCTTGTGACTCACAGGTGACGTTTCTCTGACGAGACGTTGACTTTCCCCTTTGTTCTGCATCCGGTCCAGTCCGCCACCATGATGACATCTCCCGACCACTTGTCCCTGCAGATTTAGACACAAATATCTTAGAATCCTGACTTTTCCAGTACCTGCCCCCCTGGCTATATGGGGTCCATTTAGGCAGGCAGGGTTTAGATAGGATATATAGGGCACCAAATAGGCCAGGTTTAGGTAGGCAATAGAGTCCCCATATAGGCAGGCAGGGTTTAGGTATCTATAGAGAGCCATACAGGTAGACAGGGGTTAGGTGGCGCTTTAGGGGCCATATAGGTAGGGTTTAGGTAGCTAAAGGGGCCCCATATAAATAGACAGGCAGGCTTCTGGGGCTATATAGGTAGGCAAGCTTTAGGGGGCTATAGGGGCTACATAGACAGACAGGCTTCACGGTAGCTATAGGGCTATTCAGGTAGGCAGGCAGGGGGTATAAAGGCAGGCTTATGGGGGTATACAGGCAGGCTTATGGGGGTATACAGGCAGGCTTATGGGGTATACAGGCAGGCTTATGGGGGTATACAGGCAGGCTAATGGGGTATACAGGCAGGCTTATGGGGGTATACAGCAGGCTATGGGGTATACAGGCAGGCTTATGGGGGTATACAGCAGGCTATGGGGTATACAGGCAGGCTTATGGGGGTATACAGCAGGCTATGGGGTATACAGGCAGGCTTATGGGGGTATACAGCAGGCTATGGGGTATACAGGCAGGCTTATGGGGGTATACAGCAGGCTATGGGGTATACAGGCAGGCTTATGGGGGTATACAGCAGGCTTATGGGGTATACAGCAGGCTATGGGGTATACAGGCAGGCTTATGGGGGTATACAGCAGGCTATGGGGTATACAGGCAGGCTTATGGGGGTATACAGGCAGGCTTATGGGGTATACAGGCAGGCTTATGGGGGTATACAGGCAGGCTAATGGGGTATACAGGCAGGCTAATGGGGTATACAGGCAGGCTTATGGGGGTATACAGCAGGCTATGGGGTATACAGGCAGGCTTATGGGGTATACAGGCAGGCTAATGGGGTATACAGGCAGGCTTATGGGGGTATACAGCAGGCTATGTGGGTATACAGCAGGCTATGGGGTATACAGGCAGGCTTATGGGGGTATACAGCAGGCTATGGGGTATACAGGCAGGCTATGGGGTATACAGGCAGGCTTATGGGGGTATACAGCAGGCTATGGGGTATACAGGCAGGCTATGGGGTATACAGGCAGGCTAATGGGGTATACAGGCAGGCTTATGGGCAGATAAAATAAGAAATAGTTTACTTACCTCGGTCCACGCTCCCCCGATGCGCCGCGCTGCAGCCTCTCTGCAACCTCTGCGCTCAGCGCGGACGGCGCAGTGATGTGACGTCACCGCGCGCGCCCACGTGATTACAGAGGGCCGGCAGGGGAAGTAGCAGAACGGAGCACCTCCGGTTAGCGCTGCCTCTGAACGCTCGGCCCGGAGGGCCCGGGCATTCAGAGGCGGGATGCACCGGGCCCCTCAGCTCCCCGCCCGCCACAGTGAACTGTTAAGTTCACTGCCGGCGGGCCCAGGAGCAGCATTACCGGCGTAGGGGACGTGGTAGCAGCTGCCCCGGGGCGCGGGCCCCCCTAAGCGCACGGGCCCCGGGGCAATTGCTACGTCTGCTACCCCGGTAGTTACGCCCCTGGTGGGAGCAATAGTTAGAAAATGGAAGACATACAAGACCACTGATAATTTCCCTCGATGTGGGGCTCCATGCAAGATCTCGCCCCGTGGGGTCAAAATGATCACAAGAACGGTGGGCAACCCTCCCGGAACCACACGGGGGGACTTAGTGAATGACCTGCAGAGAGCTGGGACCAACGTAACACTCAGATCCTGCAGTGCCAGTGTCCCCCTGGTTAAGCCAGTACATGTCCGGTTCCGTCTGAAGTTTGCTAGAGAGCATTTGGATGATCCAGAAGAGTATTGGGAGAATGTCCTATGGTCAGATGAAACCAAAGTAGAACTGTTTGGTAGAAACACAACTCATCATGTTTGAAGGAGAGAGACTGCGGAGTTGCATCCAAAGAACAACATACCTACTGTGAAGCATGGGGGTGGCAACATCATGCTTTGGAGCTGTTTCTCTGCAAAGGGACCAGGTCAGCACCTACTTCCCATAGCATGCGTATGGTGGTACGCACATGTACGCACCACTATATGTCGTGTGAACCCGGCCTAAGACTAACCAAGAAGAATGAGGAATCAAAAACAGGTAAAACATATAAACAAAATAGTTCTGGTGCAACTTATAAATGTGTAAAAAAATTTATTACAAAAACTCCATAGATCAGTACAAACACTAAGAAGAAATTGCAAAGTGTTGAAAGGGGTGGAGACATGAAGGCAAACCAAACTACCAGCCAGTTGTGATGAGAGATACCAGGAGGTGAACAAAAGTTTAAGGTTTCCAAATATAAAATAATGTGCTTTAGTAGAGTGATCTGTGTGATCCAGTGCTTTAAAATCCACATCTAAAATATAGTCCCTCTTTTACTGTTGTTGTTAGACACCATAAACTAAAACAGGCTGTCTAAAGGGGCCTGGTGAAAAATGTGAAAAAAGGGGGCCCGCTGAAACAAAGAAGACATGGCCTGGACAGGGGCCCATGCTGTATTTACTAAAAATAGGGGCTCTGCCGAGGAAGGACTTGCGCTGTGCGTCACAGTTGCGCTCAATACATTCACATAGAATTTTACACTTACATCTCCTGCACGCTTTGACCAGAGCAGCCGGGCTCTCCTCTCTCTCTGTCTGTGGGTGGGGCCTCACTGATTCAAATTTCCCCGCATCCCGCAAAGACCTAGCTACCTACCTACCTATAGAGGCCCCACTAGCTCTCTACCTATGGGGGCCCCACTAGCTTTCTACCTGCCTATGGGGACCCCACTAGCTACCTACCTGCCTATGGAGGCCCCACTAGCTACCTACCTGCCTACAGGAGCCCCACTAGAATTAACTACTTACGGGCGGGAAAGCTGTATACCTAACTACCAGGGGCCCTACCTGCCTAACTACCAGGTCACCAAGGGGGTAATTATTACCACTTTGGGCACTATGGATGGAGAGTTTGTACATTGGTGGGGGGCATAGTTAGGAAGATGAAAAAGTGAGGAATCTCAGGTGTTTGTGTTGTAAATTATGCAGGAACGAGTCGTGACCAGAAGAAGTCATCACGTCTGGACCAATAGAGAAGAAAAGGGAAAGTGCATGGCTCATCAGACAAGACATCAACTGTGAGTCACTAAATGTAACTGCACTGTGTGCACTGGTATCTAGCACTATATGGTCACTTTATGGTGGTAATATTAGTCTTGGTGTAATGGTTTATAATTAGTAATAGTAATGTGGTTTTATTCAGTGTCTTTATGTGGTGATGATGTGGTGGTATTATTTGGTCTTTGTATTTTGTTGTTGTTTTGTGATATTGGTCTTGGTATACTGATTTTGTCAGTAACAGTATGGTGGTATTGGTCACTATATGGTAGTGATATGTGGGATATTATTTGGTCTTTGTATATTGTTGTTGTCTGGTTATATTGGTCTTGGTATACTGTTTTTTTCAGTAACATTATAGTGGTATTAGTCACCATATGGTAGTGATATGTGGGTTATTATTTGGTCCTTGTATATTGTTGTTATTTGGTTATATGGATCTTGATATACTGGTTGGTCGTAAGATTATAGTGGTATTAGTCACCATATGGCAGTGATATGTGTCGGTATTATTTGGTCTTTGTATATTGTTCTTGTTCGGTTATATTGATCTTGGTATGCTGGTTTGGTAACATAGTAGTGACCCCTGATGATTATTCGGCAGTATTTGCTGCCCTTGTATACGTACTGACCTGCACAATACAGATAAACTGTATGTTGTAAAATCAAACAAGAACTAAATCCAAAAATAATGGCGAAATTACATTTTTTTTCTGGGGTTGGGTGGCGGGGGATGCCGGGCGAGGTTGGTGGGAGCAGGGTTGGCAGGGGGTTCTCAGGCACCAGCTAAATGGGGCCCTGAAATTTCTGATGGCGGCCCTGACAGGCACAGAACACTGAGGACATAGTGTGATAGGGTTTACCTACCGCTTCAAGCCTCCTCCTCCTTAGTACACCAAGAATGGAAGAATCCCAATTTGACTTTTATGAAAAAGTAAACTCCTTTTAGAAACAACACCACTCATGACATTTAACTAGGGGTGCACCAAGCATTTGGCCCCAAACATGCTAACACATCTTGCAAAGCGCTATCAATGCTGAACAATAGAAAGAGGTTTTAGAACAACATAAGCTCCCATCCAGACAACATCTGCATATTTCAGCAGGATAATGTTAAACCACATACTGGATCCATCACAACAGCATGGGTTTGCAGAAGACGACTGTGGGTGCTGAAATGACCTGCTTAGTGTCCAGATCTTTCACTAACAGAAATAGTTTGCTGCATTATGAAACATAAAATCTGGCAGAGAAGACACATGAGTTTTAGGCAGATAGAATCCCACATCAGACTACCCAATGACAGAAATGGCCCTTTCCAATTTTCTGAAATGTGTCGCTGCCATCAATTTGTAAATGAGTTAATTTTTCAAATGAAATGGAACACTACCTTTCAGATTTTAGCATGTGTTCTGTGTTCTACTTCTTGAGGTTTCCACTGTACTTATATTTTAAAGGCTATACAATTGTTATGTAGTGTCTGAAAACAATTCCTGCAAAATCTGCATTTCAATCCTGCAAAATCTGCATTGGCTTTGGTGAGTAGACTTTGCTAAAATAATTTTTAGGTTCTATGTTGCTTTTACAAACCCTCTGATTTAGCAGTTCATTGAAATCTAACAAGATGTGGCCCAATTTTAGAGACTACAAAATGGTGAAGTTAAAATTTTGATACAATATTTGTTGTCCAAAAGTTAATGCACATCAGATAATTCAGACAAAACTGTCATTTGTTCACAGATATGCCACTGCAGTGCCCAATTTATTGTGCCCTGCTTGTACCTCTAGAGATATCCATAGCACAGTTTGTTATCCTGCTTGTTCAAGGTGTAATAATACTACATTTGTAGCCTTAATCTGCTGCCCAGGTACACAACACTCCTCAAAATGGAAGAAGCACATTGAGTTTAGTGTAACATACAGTATCTCACAAATGTGAATACACCCCTCACATTTTTGTAAATATTGTATTATATTTTTTCATGGAACAACACTGAGGATATGACACTTTCATGCAATGTAAAGTAGTCAGTGTGCAGCTGGTATAACAGTGTAAATTTTGTGTGCCCTCAAATTAACTAAACACACAGCCATCAATGTCTAAATCGCTGGTAACAAAATTGAGTACACCCTTAAGTGAAAATGGACAAATTGGGCCAAAAGTGTCAATATTGTGTGTGGCCCGGGCTGCCGTTAGGGGGGTACAGCCACTACTGGTGTACCGGGCCCAGCCAGTCTGTGAAGCAAGGGGGGGCCCGCCGGCGGCGGCTGGTACCAGCCCCTTGCTTCACACAGTAATGGTAGTTTTCTCTACCATGATGTGAGTTGTGCCTGCGCTCTTGTGTACAACTGGGGCCCAGCAGCGTAGCTGAGGGAGGACCTGCTCTGCGGCTCAGATCACAGCCTCGCTGAATGACGTTCACGGCCATTATTTACTTACTCTTCCTGCGAGCTGTGATCGAAGCAGTCGGGCACTCATCTCTCTCTCGGCCCCTGGATGGAACGACTAATTAAATCAGTGAGGTCCCGCCCACTGATTCAAATTGTCCTCCATCCCGCCTTTGGCCAGACACGGTGCGGGCTGAAAGAGAGGAGGGCCCGCTCTGCATGCAGCGCAGAAGAAGTAAGTGAATAATTAAGTGTGTCTGCTTGTAACTAGGAGCACGGCCCCTCTCTCAACAGCGACTCACCACCCCTGGCTGTGTGAGGGAAGGAGGGAGGGGAACGCTGCCCGCCCGGCCACCTTCCTAACTGTCTGTCCGCCCGTCTGGCCACCTACCTAACTGCCCGCCTGTCCGGCCACCTACCTAATTGCCTGTCCATCCGTCCGGCTACCTACCTAACTGCCCATCTGCCTGGTTACCTAGCCCAGCTACCTGCCTAATTATCCATCCGCCTGGCTACCTACCTAGCTATCCATCCGCCTGGCTACCTACCTAGCTACCCATCTGCCTGGCTACCTACCTAGCTGCCTGCCCTCCTGGCTACCTAGCCTGGATACCTACCCGTCTGCCTGGATACCTACCTAGTTACCAGCCTGCCTGGCTACCTGCCTAGCTACCCGCCCGCCTGGCTATGTAGCCCGGCTACCTAGCTACCTGCCCGCCTGGCTACCTAGCCCAGCTACCTACCTACCCGCCTGGCTAACTACATACCTGGCCGCCTACCTACCTCTCCGGCCGCCCGACTGGCTACCTCCCTGGCAACCTGACTACCTACTACCCACCTACCTTCCTGCCCACTACCTGGCTACCAACCTATGGGGTGGGGCTTTATACTTAGCTACAAGGGCACAAAGGGAATTATTACCATTTGGGACACTATGGATGGGGAGTTTGTACATAGGGGGGTGGGCACAGGTAGGAAGATGGTATAAAAAAGTGAGGAGTCTCAGGTATTTGTGTTGTGAATTATGCAGGGATGGGTCATGGCCGAAAAAAATTCGTCACTGCGGTCTGGAGCGGGCACAGAACGTGAAAGACTCATCAGACAAGACTTCAACTGAGAGTCACTAAATGTATCTGCACTGTGTTCACTTGTATCTACCACTATATGGTCACTGTATGGCAGTAATATTGGTCTTTTGTAGGAATTTATTCAGTGACAGTATTTGGTTTATTTGCATCTTTATGGTGGAGATATGTGGTGATTGTGGCGGTATTTTTACGGTCATGTATATTGCTGTTTGGCAATATTGGTCTGGTATACTGGTTGTCAGTAACATTATAGTGGTGATCATGTGGCCGTATTTGCTGGCCTTTTTATACGTACTGACATACACATTACAGATAAGCTGTACAATGTAAAATCCAATAAGAACTAAATCCAAAAACAATGACGCAATTGCATTTTTTCTGAGGGCGGGGCAGTGGGGATGCCTGGGCAGGTAGGTCAGGTTGCTGGGGGCAGGGTTTTATGGGAGGAGGGGGGCCCAGATGCTTTAGCTGTATGGGGCCCTGAAATTTCTGTTGGCGCCCCTGTGTGTGGCCACCATTATTTTTCAGCACTGCCTTAATTCTCTTGGGTAATGGAGTACTCTACAGTTTCACTGGTTGCAGCCAATGGAATCCTCTCCATGATGACATCACTGAGCTGGTGGATGTTAGAGACCTTGCGCTCCTCCATCTTTCATTTGAAGATGCCCCACAGATACTCAATAGGGTTTAGGTCTAGAGATATCCTTGACCAGTCCAGCCCCTTTACCCTCATATTTTTTAGCAAGGTAGTGGTTTTCTCAGGGGAGTTTTTGAGGTCATTATCATGTCAGAATACTACACCGCATTCCAGTTTTTGAAAGGAGGAGATCATGCTCTTCTTCAGTATGTCATAGTACATGTTGGCATTCATGGTTCCCTCAATGAACTGTAGCTCCCCACAGCTAGCAGCACTCATGCAGCCACAAACCATGACACTCCTACCACCATGCTTGACTGTAGGCAAGGCATACTTGTCATTGTACTCCTCATCTGGTTGCCGCCAAACACGCTTGACACCATCTGAACCAAATGAGTTTATCTTGGTCTCATCAGACCACAGGACATGGTTTCAGTAATCCATATTATTAGTCTGCTTGTCTTCAGCAATTTTTTGTGGGCTTTCTTGTGCATTATCTTTGGAAGAAGTTTCCTTCTGGGACAACAGCCATTCAGACCAATTTGATGCAGTCTGCGGCATATTGTCTGAGCACTGACAGGCTGATCTTCTATCCCTTTAACCTCTACAGCACATAGACTCATCTTCTTATAGCGAGACCATAGCGAGGTCTGTTCCAAGTGGAACCTGTCTTGTTAATATGGTGTATGTTTTTGGCCTCCGTGCTGCAGCACAGTTTCAGGGTGTTGGCAATTTTCTTATAACCTAGGCCATCTTTACGTAGAGCAACAATCCTTTTTTTTTTTTTTTTTTTTTTAGATATTTAGAGTTTGTTGCTATGAGGTGCCATGTTGAGAGCGATAACACCAAATTAAACACACCTGCTCCACATTCACATCTAAGACCTTGTAACACTCATGAGTCACATGACACAGTGGAGGGAAAGTGGCAAATTGGACACACATAGTGCTGTACACAATACTATAGCCAGTGGTTTAGACATTGATGGCTGTGTGTTGAGTTGTTTCAAGGGTACCCCAAATTTACACTGTTGTGCAAGTTGTACACTGACAACTTCACATTGTATCAACGTGTCATATCTTCATTGTTATCTCATGCAAAATATAATACAATTGTAAGGGTTCGGTGGATTCGCTGGGGCACCGCAAGCGATGATAGTTAAGCCACACCAGGGAGCGGAGTCTAAGTAGCCCCCGGTATTCACCAGAGCCCGCCGCAAAGCGGGATGGACTTGCTGCGGCGTGAGGCTACCAGGTCGCTACCCCTGACGTGACTTGCTTGCGATGGCGGCCGGGGTAATGCATGGTACAGAATCGTAATCCAGAGGCGTAGTCGGGGACAGGCAGGAGGTCAGGGCAGGCGGCAGAGGTTCGTGGTCAGAGACGGGCAGAAGGTCAGGGCAGGCGGCAAACAGGCAAGGTCAGGAAACGTAGCGGAACGGACTGGTACACGGATAATCAGACAGGGCTTTCCAACACTCTAGACAAGGCTAACGCACACCAACAGTCTGGCAGAGAGTGCTGGGGGCGTATTCCTTATATAGGACCAGCAGCCGGCAATTGACCCAATTACCGGCGTACTGGCCCTTTAAATCCAGACCAGCCGTTGCGCGCCCTAGGGAGCGGGTATGCGCGCGGAGGCCGGGACAGGCAGGAGCAGCGTACACCGGAGTGTGGACGGGTAAGTGAGCGGGCGCAGGACCTCGGGTGGCAGGGAGATGGTCACGGGTAGCCGCGGCAACAATATTTACAAAAATGTGAGTGTTGTAGTCAGTCTTGTGAGATACTATATATTTTGCTGGCCTGTTTCTTGTATCGTTTTTAATGCATATTAGCAGCCAAACTACACAGGAGAATCTGAGTGATATTGTAACCTATTGGAATAACTAAAACTAAAATATGTCCATAATAAAGCTCAAACTCTGTTTAAGAATAAATAATATTTTATATCAATCTGTTTCCACCTTTTTGAAGTTTGTGCCTCAAAGAACTCAGGAGTCATAAAAATTGAGAAGCAAAAAAGTATTAATTTAGATTTTAGATTAATTTAGTGCTGGTTTGATACGTTTTTTTCCGCAACATTGAGCAGATTTATGATTTATTTTCTGCACTTGATCTGGAAAAAGCATAGTCCATTAATTAAAATAATTTCATTTCATTTGTTTGAGATACTGTCTGTTCCATGTCATTTCCTTGATTGGTCTAATGGCTGTAAATTTCAAATGCTGGGTGGCCGTCCCCTATTTGTGGTGTTTCCACAATTACCTTTTAACTTAAAAGGTTGTAGATTATTGAAAAAGAACCCATAAGTCTTTTAATGTGGATTTATGATTTTAAGAGACTGCCATATTTCAAGGAAATGTGTTATATTGACAAGTCTGGTAGCCTTTAATGCTAAACAGCACAAAAAGAATGAGCCCTTATACTGTGAAAAAAGTCCATTGTAATCTTTCTTAAAGACTAATATCTAAATGGCAAAATTTTGTGCTGTTTTGTTTTACAGCCCAGTCAACCTATTATTTTAGACTACAGTTGTCATTAACTCTTGTAAAATCACTTGGATCTTTATCTAGTCTACAGACACACTTAACACTCATTAGCATTCATGGATTAGCTCTATGATTTAAACAATTTAAAACAATAGTAAAAATAATTAGCCACTGTGAAAGCACAAAATCATCAATGATAATGAAAGTATGAAAAGGTATAGGGTTTAATGCTAAAATCCTGTTTTTTCCAGCCACCACTAAGGGGTGCTTATGAGCTTTATGCATATTATTTTATCACTGAGTTGAATGTGTGAGGTGTATGCAAAAGGATCCTAACCTCTTTCTTGTACAAGTTGCAGATAACTACGATTATACAATTTACATTTTATGACCACCTTTCCAACCAATTTGTTGCAAAAATGTTAATAAAAAATTAAATTTAACCCTTTTCAAAAAGTCCAAAAAAGAAATCCGAACAATGCTCTGTTCTTTTTCTTTTAGACCATGGTTCCATATAAACTTTATTCTGCAGATCCTTGCAGTTATAGCAATACCAAACTTATATAGATTTAATGTGTTTCTACTTTGTACTGTAAAAATACTTTTTAATAAAAAGACTAAAAAATTATTTACAGCAGCGCCAGTTGGCACTGAAACCCATATCAACATTAAATTCACAGACATTGAAATTGCACTACTGAGTTTTTTAGTGCACAATTTAATCAAGTTGTATATGCCAAGCCGCCATGAAAAAGATAACCTATCGGGGGGCCCCAATAGAGATTTCCCTTTCCTGGGGGGCCAAAGCCTCAATGTTTAAAGGGCAAAGCTAATTTTCCAAAAAAGAATACAACACATCAAAAACTCTATAGCTTTTGTGTCACTAGAACTTTACTACAGTAATTCTCTGAATAAAGTCATCGTGTCATTTATATCACACATTCAACGCTGTAAATAACAAAATGCAACAAACAATGATGCAAATATTTTTTTTTTCTTATTTCCCAATGCATTATATGAAACATTGAATTATACCATTAAAAAATACACCGTGTCTCACAAAAACCAATGCCATATGGCTATGTCAATGGAAAAGTAAAAAAAAGTTATGGCTTTTGGAAGGTGGGAGTGAAAGAAAATGAAAACAACATTGACAAAAATATCCGCATCGACAAGAGGTTTACAAGTCAATTGGATTTCTTTGAACCTCTTTAATGAAATCTTAGATTCTGGCAGAGCAGAATGACCTAGACTGACAATATTGCAGAAAAAGGAAAACCAACCAGTTGATTCCAGTATATTTTACTTGCATTCCGTGCCATTCAAAAATTGTTTTAAATTTTATATTTTCCTTTTTGTTCTAACTTAGATATAATTTGCTCTACTTGCTGGCTGAAAATTCCATATGTGAATAAAAGGTTAGATAATTGGAGAGTTATTTTGACATCCCAACCCTTTCCTGCATCTTTTTCATGTAGTTTTTTATTTGGAAGTCGGCTACGGGTTAAATGGGTTTAGCTAGTCCCTTTTTTAGAGAATAGTTAAGTAAATGTCAACAAAAAGTTAGTTAGGAACTATATTATATCCCGAATGATAGACGATTCAATCAACCCTTCTCGGATACGTCATGTAGAGAACCATGACCTGACCATGGGAGTTATATGAAGGCAGACGATTTTGGTGAGACTGGCCGACCATGTAATATGTATGGGGGCTCAAAACTCTTAGCTAACATCTGATGTCAGGGGAGAGAAGGATCAGGCAGTGGGATTTAAAATTGTTGAATATTTTGTTCTTGGGAGAGATAAACTGTCACCAGATGAGTCTGGCAATGGCTTACTTCCCTCCTTCTATTTAGGACATATGAAGATTTAGTGAAGCTGTATGTGTACAGGGGTGTCAGAAGAAATAGCTGTTGGCCAAATAACCATTGAGTCAACAGTTATCTGAAGTGTATAGCCAGTAGCTTTCAGTTGGTGTAGGAGCTTGTATCTTAGCAGGATTTTGATGGTTTGTAAAGTATATAATATCTTTGAAAAAACTCAGAATTGTAATGAGATTGCATTGTCCTTTCAGATACAGCAATGATGATGTCAGAGGTAATTCCATTGAACAAGGGAAGATCGTTCATAATATAAATAGAAATTATGGGCGACATGTCCGAAAATTGGCGGTGCCGCAGCAGTTTTTATGTGCATTAAATCAGTGTAAAGTCCGATCCTCTCAAAAATCTGGCATCAGTTATACCTTGCATAGTAAACTTAATGCGTCTAAAAAGGCACATTGCGCCTAAAAAGGCACATTGCACAAATCGCAGTGCATAGCGTGTCATTGGTAGTGTGTGTAATGTGCCTCGATAGGTGCATTGCATTATGGAGGCGCATAGCGTATCATTGCTGCTATATGTAATGCGTCGTACCCGGCGTTTAATGTGCGTAGTTTTGTTGTATGACAGTTCATTTACATCGAGAGTATGGCGTCAAAGATGTTTTTGCCGCAAAATAGACCAAAAAAAAGGGTGCTTGCGTATTGGGAAATGTCACCCTATGTTTCTGTTCGTTATGGCGCCTTAGTACTTAACACACCATGAAGTACAGCAACATCATCATGATCGTTCGGGCACGGAAGCTGTGTCCATACGATCGCTGCGAGAACCCAGTGTTGATTAACAGCCAGGCTCCTGCAGTGAATGGGAGTGGAGATAACTTAATTCCTGAACGTTTAACACCTTAGGGAACTGCCTCTGTAGTCCATCGGCAACCCACCGATGCAATCGCGAGGTGCCAATGGCTGTTATTATATCAGCAATCTAATGATCACTGAGTATAGTCCCATAGTAAAAAAAATAAAAACAAACAAGTGTAAAAAATACAGTTAAACATGAACACTGTCCTTTCCCTGTTACAAATGCTTATCACTAAAAAAAAGTACACATATTTGGTATCGGCATATGTCTAACGACCTAGCTTATAAATCTGTCATGTTATTTAACCCACAAGAAGAACGCTGTAAAAAAGAAAAAAAAAAGAATAATGGCAGAATTGCGATTTTTGTTCACATCAAATGGAATAAAAAGTGATCAAAAAGTCATATATACCCCTAAGTGGTACCAATGAAAACGTCAGTTTGTCCAGCAAAAAAGAAGCCCATACACAGTTCAGTATACAGAAAAATGAAAAAGTTATGACAGTGAGAATACAGCCATGCATAAACATTGATTACTCAATATATTTTCTTTTTTTTTTTTAAAGTGCTACAACATAAAAAAACCCATATAAAACCATATAAATTGGGTATCGCTGTAATCATATAACTAAGTACAGTAAAAATAATATGTCATGTATACTGCACAGTGAGCGCTGTAAAAAATAAAAATAAAAACACTACCAGGATTGCTGTATTATCTATATCCTGCCTCCAAACAAAAAAGAATTAAAAGTGTAGTCTCACTACATGGATTCATCTTACCTCAGTCCTGTTTTCTTTATTTCATTTTGAATTCAGGGGAGTGTTTACTGGCTTCCACTAGGCTGCAGTAGAAGCCAGGTCTGTAGCTTTAGCAATCAGTGCTGACAGCCTATTAGGAGAGGTCAAACAGGTCTGTAGCTATAGCGACCTGAGGAGCTGTTGCAGCCCATACAAGAGGGGATATCTAGGAATAGGTAGGACACTATTAATGGATACATATTGCAAAGTGACTTTTTTTGCAAGATCGTTAGCATAAAAAGCAATCCTTGAAGCGAGACAACCCCTTTAAAAGGCGATCAGAAAGTAATGTGTCCCCCAAAATGGTACCAATTAAAACATCACGGTGACAGCTGTAAAAAATAAAAAGCACTACCAGATTTGCTGTATTTTGTTCATCCGTTCTCCCACAATCCTTGATAAAATCTGATCAAAATGTCATGTGAACCCTAAAATGGTACCCAACATCAACTCTGAAGCCCTTAATCAGCACCATATACAAAAAAATAAAAAGTTATGGCTGTCAGAATATGATAACATTAAAACTACATTTTTTTATTAAAGCATTTCTATTGTGTAAAAGTAGTAAAACATAAAAAAAAACTATATAAAATTCATATCTTTGTACCGACTGCATAGTAAAGTTGTCATCGCACGAGCGGCACTGCCACCCGCATGTCGGGCGGTGGGCGCGCTCACCCGCCTGGCCAAGTTCCCCTCTACTTACCCGGCCGCTTTCCTGTTGCTGCCTCTGCCTCCCGGCGAGCGCGTCCCCGATCTCTAAGGCGCGCGCGTGCCGACACTGTGAGATTTAAAGGTCCAGTGCACCGGTAATTGGCTATTGACGGTCGCTGCCCTTATTTAAGCCTGCCCCTTCCTGGGGCTGTTGCCGGATCTTTAGTGCCATTTCACCCATAAAAAGCGCCCAAGCCTTGTTCTGTTTTCCCGTTTCCGTACCATTAGCCCCCGTTCCCGACCACGCCCTTGCCCCCTCCCCTGACCAATGCCTGTCCACACCCGAACCTGACCCCCTGTCCTGACCCTTCGCCTGCCCCCCGATAAAAGCCTGCCTGACTTTTTGCACCACGCTTACCTTGGCTGCCACCCCAAGCAAGTCCTCGGGGTAACGGGCCTGGTAGATCCCGCCGCAGCAAGTCCATCCCGCTTTGCGGGGGCTTGGTGAAAAGGACCTCTTAGATTTTTCCTGGCGGGGGTTCACCATCGCTTCCCCGGGGGCCCGTGGTCCCCCTTCTCCCCAGGTTCGTGCGTAAGATCCCCGGGATGGGCCCGCCAAGGTGATTTTCTGTTGACGCTGACCTCACCCCCATTGTGGCCAGCGTCCAACGTGCTCGCAAACCCAGCAACCAGCCCCCTCTCCGCCCGATGCAGCGTTCCGGGCTCAGCAACAGCCACCCGCTCCCGGGCCCCCACAGTCCCCCGGTTCCGGCTCCGACCGTGGTCCACGGCTCCGTCTGTCTATGCCATCCAAGTTCGAGGGGACTCCAAGGTCTGAGGGGCTTTTTCACCCAATGCCCCTGCAATCGAAAATTTTTGGGGAAACCAATTTCTACCGAACGGTCTAAGGGGCCGTTCTGTCAGCCTTCTCTCCGGGAAACCTGGGCCCGGGCTCCCCTCTCGGGCAGGGCGATCCCGGGCACAGAAACCTGGCTTCATTCCTCACCGAAATTTAGGAGCGTTTTCGAGAAAACCGTCCCGGGCTTCTTCTGCGAGACCCCGCTTTGCTAAACCCGCCCAAGGGGACTCATCTGAAAGGGGCTAGCGTACATTTTCCCCATTTGGCTTCTGATTATTTGGAATGAAGCGGCGTTTTAGCCACCTTTTTAGAAGGGGCCCCTCCAGCCGCATCAAGGATGTCTATTCCCCGGGAATTCCCTCCCCCTGATGATTTTATCTCCCTGGCCCTCAAGATTGACATCCGTTTCTCGGAACCCCGGAGGAAATCCGGCAGGAACGGGGAAAAAGCTAGACCCCCATCTCTTTTTTCGTCTGGCCCCAGTATTTCAAAAGGGCCCCTCAGTTGCCCTCGCCACTGCCGCCCCGGAAGCCCCTGGGAAATGGATAGGGCCCCCTGTCTAAAGGAGCTAACCAAAGGTGAGGAGAATCTTTGCTGTACTGTGGCAGTGCAGACCATTTCCGCAGATCCTGTCCACTGCGCCCTCAGCGTCCGGGAAACGGGCGCACCTAGGGTACGTAGGAGAGGCGTCCCTAGGTGAGAGAAGCCCTCTCCTCGCCTGACCATGCCCGTGATCGTCGGCACTGGGCCTGGTTCCCAGTTTCATGATACTGCTTTTCCCTGGACTCTGGGTTCCCGCGGAAATGTCTTGGACGCTGCCCTGGTTTTCCCAGCAAAAACCTCCCTGTGATCCGCCTGGAGAAGCCCCTACTAATCTCCTCGGTCAGTGGAGGGAGATTCTCAAGGACCCAATTCGGTTCCGAACTGGCCCCTGGTCCCACAAGTAGGGGTGCTGCATAAGGAGAGACTTGCGTTCTACGTACTTACCCGTTCCTCCTTCCATTCTCCTGGGTCTCCCGTGGCTGCAACGCCATGCTCCCGTGCTCGATTGGCAGACGGGCGAAGTCGTGAGTTGGGGTTTGGCGTGTCAGTCTCGCTGTTTGGTGGCACCTCGCCCGGTGCTTACCGCTTCTCTGGGGTCGTCCAAGCCTCTGACGGGTCTTCCTGCACCATACCAAGCCTTCGCAGATGTCTTCTCCGAGAAGCAAGCTGAGACGTTGCCGTCCCATCGCCCATATGACTGTCCTATTGATCTTCTGCCCAGGACGTCTCCTCCACGTGGCAGGGTTTACCCCTGTCGGTACCTGAGACCTTGGCCCATGTCTACATATATCAAGGAGAATCTCCAGGAAGGGGTTCATCGCAAGTCCTCCTCTCCACCTTGGGGGCCCGGTTCTTCTTCGTGGCTAAGAAGGACGGAACCCTGCGTCCTTGCATAGACTATTGAGGCCTCAACAAGGTCACGGTAAAGAACCACTATCCCCTGCCCTTGATCACGGAACTTTTTGACCGTCTACGGGGTGCCAAGATCTTTATTAAACTGGACCTACGAGGGGCTTATAACCTCATACGGATACTTTGAGGGGCCCAAAATTTGGAACCCCTTTTTCTTTAACACCCCCCGAGGGGGCACTTCGAGTCCCCTGGTCATCCCCTTCGGGCTCTGCAAATGCCCCGGCCTCCCTCCCAAAAATTCGTCAATGACATTTTCCCCGGGACCTCCTGTCCCATATCCCTGGTTGTGTATCTTGGGGACATTCGGGGGTTTTCCCCTCCCCCGACCTTGAGTCCATAAAGTTCACGTCCCGACGGGCCCCCTCAAAAGTCAAAGGGGCCCAAACCCGGGGGCCCCTATGCCAAATTTTGAGAAGGGGCCAGTTTCTTTCAGCGAGCCTACCATTCCTCCGGCCCACATCATTTCTGACAAAAGAAAACAAAAGGGCCCCCCGCGAAGTTGTCTGCCGTCCTACAAGGGCCCAAAGCCCCGTGGGCCCCCAAAAGCCATAACAAAGTTTTCCGGGGTTTTTCCCCCAACTATTATAGGAAATTTTTATCCCAAACTTTTTTTCCTCGCTAGAAACTCCCATAGGGGCCTTTAAAACCAAGAAGAACGGCCAATCCAAAGCTCTGGCCACCAGCGGCAGGGGAACCCTTCTCTAATTTTAAAATGAAATTTCACCCCCTGCCCCGGGTGCTTTTTGGGCCCAGATACTGAACAACCTTTTTTTCCCCCCCGGGGGGGGGGGGGGGGGGGGGGGGGTAGCCTCCTGGTGGGGCCCGGGGCCCCGTACTCTTCCAAAAGGGGCCCCCAAAAAGGCCCAAAACCCTCACGGGCGGGTTTTTCTCAAAAAGTTTTTCCCCCTGCTGAAAGGAATTACTCTATCGGCGAACCAGGAATTTTTGGCCACAAGCTGGCTCTGGAAGAGTGGGGGGATTTTTGGGGAGGGGGTTTCGTCCCCCTTTTAAGCATTTATACCGACCATAAAAATCTGCTGTTTCTCCAGACCCCCAAATTTAAAATCCCGCCGGGGCCTCTTTGGGCCCCTTTTTCTTCCCCCGGGTTTTAAATTTTTTCTCATTCATTTTCCCCCTTGCGGCACGAAATATCAGGCCCTTTGCTCTCTCCCTGTTTGGATGTGAGGGGGGACAAATCCACCCCAGGGAAACCATTTTTCCCTCCAGAACAGCTCATTCTGCCGCCCCCGGTAGATCCCCATTCCCCCCCGGGGCAAGACAACGTCCCCAGCTCTTCGGAAGAAGTATTGCCCAGGGGGTTTCTTTGCTCCCGTATGGGGGGAAAACCCGGGAGTGCAAGGCCCTGCTCCCTCATCTCTGTTTTTTTACTGGTGGCCCGGGCCTTGCCCAGGAGTTCGGGTTTCGTGGAGTCCTGCGCTTTCCGGGGCCCCGGGGAAAAAAGGTTCCCGTTAAACCCCCGGGCCCAGGTCTGTTTCCTTCCCCTACCTTTACCCAAGCTGCCCTTTGGGACCCTTTGGGGCCCGGGAAATTTTACCCACGGACTCCCCCTTCCTTGGGAAAACACCGGGGTTTTGGGGTTGGTTACAGACCTTTTTCAAGATGCCCCCACTTTTTTCCCTCGGGCCGGGTCTGACCTCACCCCCTTGGGCCCTTCCCCATTTCTATTTTTTCTACATATTTTTCGGCTGCATGGGCTCCCTCGGCACAAAAGTGTCGGACCGGGGTTTTTCCAATTTGTCCCCAAAGATTTGGCGTCCCTCTGCAAACCCAACAAACCAAATGAAACTGGGCCCTTTTCTTCAGCCTCCCAAACCCCCCAGCCCAAAAATGGGCAGGAAGAGAGAGAAAAACCGGACCCTGGGGTTGTACGGGCGAAACTTTGGTTCCGCGCCCCCCGGGTTGTTTGGGTTTCCAAGCTTTTTTGCCCCGGGGCCGATTTTTCCCTAAAAAACTCATTGGACTGGGGAAGTTCCCGGGGAGTTGCCCCTTTTTTTATTGTCTACGGGCAACCCCCCCGCCCACCCCCCCCCCTTTCTGTGCCCTCGGAGGGCCCCTGCTGTGGAGGAGCTGGTCCAGGCCCGACAGCTATCTGGAAACAGACGCACCATTCCCCTACTCCAAAGGGTTCCCCTCGTAAAAAGGCACAAGCCGGGCAAAAAACGAAAGACCTCCGCCAAACTTCTCGCCAGGGGACCCAAAGGGGTGGTTGTCGGCTAAATATATACGTTTTCCCTGGTTCCCAGCAATTTAAAATGGGTCCCCGTTCCTGGGTCCTTCGAGGGGGCTCAAGCCTTAATCCGTAGCATACAAGCTTCGCCCCCCTTCCCCCTATGCCCGGGGCCCCAACCCCTTCCATGTCTCTTTTTCTGAAACCGGTCAACCCAAAACGCTTCTCTCGGGTAGTTGCTCCTCCCCCCTCCTGAGGCCCATACCCCCGAAAGTTTTTTTACGGTAAAAGGGGATTCCCAGTTTTTGAAGACGGGCCCCGGAGGAAAAACGTTTTTTTTTCATTGACTGGAAGGGGTTCGGGGCCCCCCAAAAGAGGTCCTGGGGGCCAGAGAGAATTTTTCTGGATTATGACATCATCCAGAGGTTCCTCCAGGGGCCCAAAAAAAGGGGGGGGCCAAAGGGGGGGGGTAAATTACAGGTGGGGCCTGCGACCCCCGCCCCGGGTCGCGGGCACACCCTTTTTCACCGCCCCCAGCGGGCCCCCGCCGCCCCCCATAAGGGGGGTGGGGCGCCCCTTTCCCGCCAGGCCCTGCTCCCCCTTACTTTTCCTGGCCCCCGGGTCCCGTTGCTACCTCCAGCCTCCCGGGCGTGCGCGCCCGCACTGTGGGGATTTTAAAGGGGCCCGTGCCCCCCGTAAAAGGGTATTGGGGGCCCGGGCGCTGCCCTTATTTAAGCCGCCCCCTTTCCCGGGGCTGTTTGCCCCGGGTCTTTAGTGCCATTTCCCCTAAGAGAAAGCTTCCAAGCCTTGTTCTGGCTTACCCGTTACCCCCTACAATTAGCTTCCGTTCCCGACCCCGCACCTTGCCCCCTTTCCCCCACCCCACTGCCTGTTTTAAGAACCCCGAACCTGACCCGCCTGTTCCCGACATTCGCCTGTCCCCCCCTACGAGCCCTTTCCTGACCATTCTGCACCAAAGCTATAAAACCTTTTGGGTTTCCACCGCAAGCGCCCGGTTTTAAAGGTAACGACCGGTAGGGCTTTCCCCCCGCAGCAAGTCCCCTCCCGCTTTTGGGGGCGGGCTCGGGGAAAACCGGGGGCCCCACTTTGATTCCGTTTTCCCCGGCGTGGCCTTTTAACCAAAAGCATTTTCGGGGGTCCCGTTTGGGTTTCCCCCTTCTACGTCCAGGTTCGTGACAAAAGTTATGTTGACTGTTGTAAGTTATGTCGAATGCAGTAAAAATGAAACCCAAATAACAATGGCCATTGTTTTCCATTTTTACGGCCCAATGCTAAAAAAAACTTGTGAAATGCCTGTTGTCCCAAAATTCACAATACACCCTTAAGGGGTCAAAGGGCCCTGTCCCAAAGTTTACAATGTTCCTTGAGTGCTGTTACACCTTAAAAATTTAGAAATAAAGGGGCGGTAAAAAACCCTCCCTGTTTCTTTTGTGGGGGGCGCCCAGCTATTGCCCCAAAAGATAGCTCTCCCCCCCTGCACAGCTGTACAATTAGTGTGCGCTGCGTTCTCCCGCAAGGACTTTTCCTGCCATGCCCCGGGTGTTTTTAGTCAATGGCCTGGTCAACAAGTAGTTAATTTTTTTTAAAAAGTAACTGTATTCCCATAAATTTTCTTTTAGCAAAAAAAACATTATTTGGGACAACTCAAACCCGATGGGACCCCTAGGTGGACAATGCAAAAACCTGACCCAGTATAAGGAAATGCTCAGAAAACTGTGTCTTTTCCCGTCTTGTAATTCTGAATTTTTTAAACCCATGTATTTTATTGAGATTTCTTAATAATCATTGCTGCTTTGCATGAAATTTTGTTTTTTTTAAAAAAATTTGATTAAACAAAAAAAATTTTGGGTCCCCAAATTAAAATCCCTCAGTGTTTTATCCCTATTTTACCCCTCGTCTTTTTTCTTGCACTTTTTTTTTTTTTTTTCTTCTGTTTTTTTAGATTTGGCAAACCCAAATTTAATTGGATTGGG